>CBVK0100352175.1:0-21408 GCA_900067695.1 Picea abies
ACGATGCATGCCATAAAATAGATGGTTGTTCATTTTTATGATCCATACACACTGGTGCCTATTAATTAAATGAAAACATTGATGCTAACAATTGTGAAAAATCACCATTACTTTAAGCAACACAACATACAATTGATTATATTTATTATTTCAAAACAATATGATGCATATGATAAAACTGCATCGGTGCTTTACATATAATATACAACCCATTGCTTTAAATATAACATACACACCGGTGCTTTAAATATAATACACACACCAGGGATTTAAATATAATATGTGACCCGGTACGTAATATTTATACAAACACCATTGTTGCATTCAAAACAACATGTACCACTATGTACACTAATACTAAGAACACTAGTGTTTCATATAACATGAAATAAGGAACCGGTTCATAATAGTTTTAAGAGCATTGATGCTTTGTACTTGAGAGGGCACACCCATGCATTTTTTTTAAGAACACATCGGTGTGTTTGTTTACCAATAAAAGCACCGACAAAAAAACCTTCACTACAACCTCAAGTCACCCAAAACAATTTAGTTATATGGAACATCTATTAAAACATTTTCTAAAACCTCTACTCGAAATAGCATAAGTTGTAGCAGAGGATTTTTTGAATTTTTTTCCAAATATTATAACACTAAAAACCTCCACGAAAACCTA
Source organism: Picea abies (assembly GCA_900067695.1). Taxonomy (NCBI): domain Eukaryota; kingdom Viridiplantae; phylum Streptophyta; class Pinopsida; order Pinales; family Pinaceae; genus Picea; species Picea abies. The sequence continues at coordinate 674 of CBVK0100352175.1, forward strand.
TGCTACAAGGTTTTTTCCTTGAAACGAATACAAACAACTTTAAAAAACATACATTCTAATTAAAAACATGTTGGTTGGTGCCTTCCTCCCATCCTCCCAAGGAGTGGGGAGAGGTTTGTTGGTCCACTTCCATAGTTTCTTTGGACTGATGGATAGTCTCCTATTATTTGGGATCACCTTGGGATAAATTGATGGATATTAAATGATTTGAAGAAAATGATAGGGAGTCCTTGCACATATTAAGAACTAGATTGCATATCATACTACATTATTCTTTGAGCACGTCCATTTTTTTCTTTTTTTGAACAAGGAGGTTCATAAAATTTGCATTATGAGTAGGAAAATGTTGTTCATTTCCATGGACATTGATGAAAATTGAAAGTACTGAGGCCTTCACATGAAAAAAATGAATCATAAATCTCAAAATATATAAGAATTAGTTGGAAAAAATATTTCAAAGCTAACTGACATGATCATTTCATAGTTCATGGAAATGAAGTACATGAAGGACATTCACAAACATCTGAGATGGAAGTATTACTAACAAGCAATAATAAAGCATTACTAAAAAACAATAACAAAGAATTCAATAATATACATCCAATTTTTGTAAAACAAACACCTATTTGGGTATATACCAAATTGGTTAGTACAAAGTACCTTGGAGGTTTTCATGGCCATATCCTAAGGCAATTGCAACATTGAAATGTTAGAAGAATAAATGAAACAAGCAAGAAATTTATTGAAATCAAGTTGGGCATTAAAGGGGGAAACAAAATAATCAAGAAAAGGCACCCAAAAACACATAAATGAAAGTTAGAACTACATTCGAAAAGCAAAAATATCCCTAGAACCATTACAACCATTGTGATGTAGATAGATGGATAGAAGAAAAGTGTTGCAAGCTGTTGGAAACCCTACATATTTTTAACTTTTTAAAGCATCAAATAATAATTTATGTGGTTGCCTACCTGGGGTCATACGATTATTGTTCTTTATAAGAAGTTTTTGAAACTACGATTGTGATCTTTCAGTTATTCCTAGTGTTTTCATTTTCATGCTTCATTCATGACTAAAAGCATGAAAATGAAGCATCAAAACCTATGATTGGATTACCTCTTTATTTAAAGTTTATGGAAGGTAGATGGCTCCACAGTTTTTGTTAATAAAGATTTTGTTTCTTGTTATCAAGCTCATCTTCTTTATTGGCTCCTCAAATGTGAAGTATTCTTATGGATTGTTATGTGATTCACCAAGGGTCCATATAATTTAAACTTTGATATATTTGTTGTGGCTTTTGGTCATGCATATCCTTGTCACTACATTTTGGTTTATAAATTTTTCCTCTCCTAAACTTTAGAAACCAAACCCACCTTATTGCGCAATCATAAAATTTAATGAACTTGGTCGTGGTCTGCACCCTGTGGGAGGTGGCAGTCTGACAACGATGAGCCCATCACCTTGAGATAAATATCGGGTTTCACATGTACTGCTGGCTTTCATTTCACATAACACTTTTCATTTGGTATTGAAGAACCTCTGTCCATACGCGCTAGGGTATTGATGAGTTTTTGGGTCTGAAATGTCCTTCTAGTCTTCTCCTAGAAACCTTCCATACTCATTGTGTTTTATCGTCAGTATTTTGTATCCCCATGGCCCTAGTCATCAGGATTGAACCCAATGGCTCTCAGACCCTGCTCTTGTGTGATGATGCAAGGGAGGATCTTGAGGGTCAAGGCTAGCTTATTTTTCTTGAGAAATTCCATGGATTTAACTTGCGAACGACTCAGGAATTTGCCCTTTCTTTTGATGAATGTCGAGCCAAGGTAGGCAACATTCAAGTCGAGATCATAGAGGAATTTTTAGGTAAAGAAATAGGTCTTCCTTTGAGTGGGCATAAGTGGTTCAAAAACGCCAAGGTCAAGGAGGTTCCATGGAGCCTTTTCTTCATATCTCGAAAAATCAATTGTTGTGACAAAGGTATGCCTGTGTCCCTATTGAAAACCTAGTGGCATGGTTTGTTAGTAGTATTGAAACAATTCATGACATGCGAAGGCCATTTTGGTTTTGTTTTTCTATATCATATACGTTTGCTGATGAATTTCATTGGGTTTCAATTAAATATGCCCTATTACCTGTGGAGAAGCATGTATAAAATGGCAAAGAGGTATAAGAGACAACAATTGGACTCAATCCTATTTCACCATGGTTTGATTAAGATACTATTGGTACATCAATTGAAGTTACAAAATGATGACTAGTATGCTTTCTTGAACCGAAACGGTTTCATTGACTCCAATGTTGTAGAGGTTGACAAACCTATGATAGAGGAAACCATAGTCCTTGCCAGAGCAGTCCCTTCACCTACACATGCTTGTGTTATGACCACCCTCAGTAAGCCTATACCCGACCCACATGTTGCTGAGCAAAGCCATGAAAAATGCTCACACCCTAACGCCTCTACTCAGAATGCAAACAAACCTATGGGCAATCCATCTAAAGGTGATATCTATTTAGGTTTTAAAAATAAAAGAGAAGGTAGGTTGATCTCAAGGAAACTACAAAATAAATCAAACCCTCATGTGAGCTCGATCAAAACGACTGAGATCCATGAGAGATCAGACTCGGAGATCGATAGATTCTTGGCCGAAGAAGACCCTCCTTCCTTCCAAGCAGATCCCAACCAGGATTACAATTTCATGGATAATTTTCCTCCTTTCTTGAAGCACAATCAAGGATTTCCAGGTATCAAGTTTGATAACAAACCTAAAGGCAACAGTGCACACTGTCTGGCACTCAACCATGGATTTTCTCAAATGACCGTCACAGATTCACAATGTGAAACTTGTCTGTTCTGGATTAACAAATATTATACAGATGTACCCATTTTACAATCACAGATCAAAATCCTTACAGAATAGGTTGACCCCCTAACAGATGAAAATCATAGGCTCAAGTCCATTATTCAGAGACAAGGAAAATGTCTGAAAACAACAGGGAACATCATAGTAAAAAACGTCGAGAGTGTAACAGGAGTGATCAATTCTGAGATCATGTGAATCGATTTGATTTTCCAGTTAAAGGTAAAGATTTGTTTTTATCTTAAAATAGTGTTACATTCAATAAATTAGATTTTGTTGCTAAAATAAGACTAGCTATAGAATCGACACATTTTGTAGCCAGTTTTTTCTTATTTGAAATTTGGAAAATATTGGTTAAATGTATATCTGAGTTTCATTATTTCATATTTTTCTTTCGAGATATCTGGCAGTTTATGGTGATCAAATGATATGAAGAATTTCTGGGCTTATTAGCCATGTCCATCACTTATTTTTGTGTAAACAGGAACAAACTCTTTTATTTTTAGAGATTTAGTGTGATCTGGGGTGGTTATATTCCCCCTATATTTTTGTAATCAGTAGATGATTGTAGAGATTTAATATTATCTCATAAGATAAGACAATTAGCTTTTATGAACCCTTTATAAGATAGTTAGCAGATACCAAGAACCAAATCCATCTCCCCTTTCAATCATGAAGTCATCACGGAGCTATACCAGAAATTATCAATCCCTTAGAGAGCGCAGATTTTTGAGCTTTTCCTCCCTTAGGCCACTCATCTCCCCAAAACAAATACCCCATACCCTTCCTCCCTGTTCTTAGATAAAGGAAACCAAGTCATTTCATCACTCTGTGATCTGCTTGGTTATTTTTTCGACAAATGGGTGGATGAACCCATATTGGGTTTTCTATCCATTTTCTCCACAGAAGAAAGACCCACCACTCAGTTCGACTACAACACTTTCCTGGCAGACAATATTCACAAGAAGTTCTCAAATTTTTCCTCAGATGCATACATCAAATTTTTCTTGGTTTTGGAAGCATACATCAATGGCACAACATAGATTGTTGTCTACATTCGATACATAAAAGGGTAGAATGCACATGGCGTTCCTGCAGGCACAGGTGCCAGGCCCCAAAGCAATCACTGATTACAAAAGGGCAACATTTGAGTTTCAAACTAGGGATGTGCATCCTGCTGATCAAATGGATCTGCATAGGAAAACTGGGGAAATGATTTTCTCCACGTTGGAAAATGCTTCTACCGCAGCCACTAAATTACAGGTATCTCTAAGAAATGTCCAGACACAGTGGAAATTAGAAAATATATCATCCTTTGCAAAGGATAATAGAATTAAGATGTTGGAAGAATTGGTCCTCAAGATCGGGTATGACCCCTCAAATGTGAACGCAATTGAGGAGATGCCTAAAAATAAAAATGTTGATATAGCATCTCTGAGGAAATAGTTCAAACTTCCACCAACAGAAGATGCACAGGAAAAGGAGATAGCTGAGATAGAAGGGGAAAAGGATGAGATGCTCAGGTTGATTATGGAGCAGAATGCACAGTTGAAAGAGATGGAAGAAGAAATGGAAAGGTTATTGAAAGAGAAGGAACAATCAAAGCCTATGGAATTCATTCCATTGAGTGAAATTCCACTCACAAGAGTAAGAAAAACATCCATAGTGGGAATCCCCTCAGCAGAAACTCCCTTAGCAACTCCACAGACAGCTCTAGAGAAGACAATAGAACTGACAAAATCCATGGAAGAGATGAATTTGCAAGAGATAGAGATTAGCAGACTTAAAAAGGAGGTTGGGAACCTTCAGGAACTCAAGTCTTCTTACCAAACCAGTTACTCCAAGGAGAAACAAACATCAGACAAGCTCAAACAGGAATTGCAACAGCTTCAAAAGAAAACAGTGGAAGGCAAAACACTTGCCGAGGCCAAGGAAAATGTCTGGATGGATATCACCAAATCCATAAATGAAATATGGACTATGGTACAAATCATGTTCGAGCAGAACGAACTGGTGCAAAGAAGCAAGCAGACGATTGAGAAAATAAGAGAAGAATTGGGAGAGATGCCCACAGAAGCCACTAAGATAATTAAGTTCCTGAATTCAAAAACCAGAGAAGAGATAGAGGATTTGAAAATTGAAGATAGGACAGAAACCATCCTCGAGGTCAAGAGGGTCCTGACCAAAAGCGGATTGATGCTACAACTGGAGGAAAAACTCCAACCTATGGACATAGGAGTGCAAATATTTTTCAGCAAAATTGAAGCTTTGCAGAAGAAATGCCTCCCTGGCTTAAGGGTCATAAATGACAAGTTAATGACACTTTCTGATTATAAAAAGAAACTAGCCACCGTGGCTAAAGATAGTTTGAAATTCTTGAGAATACAGGGCAATATCATAGGCAAGGCATTCTTAGAGGCTTTCCAGTTAGACATCAACATACAACACAAGATCCAGTACATTTTCATCATCAAGCCAACTTTTTCCAAGTATACAGAGATGGATGAAGTATACTGAAGATTTCTCAAAGTCGACATTCCCATTAACCTTCGATGGGAAGAGTTATGCAATCTGATCGAGTAGGAGATGAGGTGTCCAAGCCCAGTCAGCTATCCAATTAGACGAGGTCATGCAGAGGACTCACCAACGGTTTACCCCATAAATCAGCATGAAGATTTCAACACATCATCAACAGTTCCTAAATTTTTGTATCTTGTTGAGTTAGTTAGCTAAATTTAGAATTTTCCACGTCCTGATCTTTAATGATAGGATCGTATGTAATTTTTTATTATAAATACTTCAAACTTTGAAGTACTAGGGGTTGATCTTTTACACCCTGTAAGCTAGAAAGACTATAGTTTTTATCAAGAGATCTTCCAGTAATACAAAGGGACGTTTCACAGGATTCTCGCGTGTTATTCATTGGTGATGTTTTATTTTCTATGTTAAATGTTTTTCTCCCTCAGTTGTCATATTGTTTTCTAATCTAATCTTTTAAAGTAACGTATGTTGCAATATTTATCATTGTATACCCTGTTTCCGGCTTTGAAAGATCTTAATGTTTATCTTTCTGATATTACAATGAAGAAATTATTAAATGCTTCTTTACTTTAATTGATATTCTCATCTTTTTTGATATTCATCACTTTACTGCTAAAGAATCCAATGAATGCATTATCTTGCCCTGTGAAAAGAATCTTTTAGTTTCTGTTTAGATCTCTATCTTTATAATACAGAACCCATAGCCCAATGGAGGCATAAAACCCTTTTCACCCAACTTAACAAAAACAACAACAAACCATTCAATCTTATTTTGTCTAACTAGCCTAATATCTCAAAGTTAAAACATAGCTAAATCATACAGAGAGATCCCTCTCTGAAGCTGGTAGGGATAGATTCCAGTTTCAAAGTGGTTAGATAAAGTTACCTCTTGTAAATTTCTTCTACTCTGACAACCTTTGGGAATTTACAAAGCATTAACATAGTGGTGACCATACTGGGGAAGACAAAACAAACATTCAACCCCACGGTTTCTTTTTCCCTAGAAGAAAATTTTGTTTCTGAAAAAATTACAAATCTGAGAAATAAATAATGTTCAGAGGTTGTTAAATGCTTGTACATAGTAATTTCGGATTCATAAAAATAAAAATATATAAAAATTAAAAATATGGCTCCTAAAAAAGCTTATACTCTATCCCACCCAGACCCAGAACCTGCGATAGCAACTAATAATCCAGAACAATTACTCAGAAATAAGACCATTGTAGAAGGTTCAGGGAGTCATAGTCCCCTTCACAGGTCCCCTTCTCTTCCAGAGGAACTTGTTGCCCTTCAAGATCTTGAATTTGACACCATTTTTGAAAAAAACCTGTTTAGAACGAAATATGATAGCTTTGTGACTGAAACCATTTTAGATCCAACCATCCTACAACCCTAGACTCCTGAAATACTATCTCCCTCTGCAAAACCTCAAACCACTCACTCTATGCCAGCTAGTCCCTCATCCTCCTCATTTTCTGCCACCGTGCCACCTATCATTCAGGTTGTTGTCTCGCCCCCTCCACCTATCATGGCAGCCAGATATGCTCCCTTGGTGTTGGTTGCACCTTTACACGACATGCCCCAGGACTATCAAATGAGACTCCCACAGTTCGATGGTACAGGGCTTTTGAACGCACGACAAGACGTTGATAAAATGAATGACTATTTTGACTTGCAGGAAGTGGATGAAGCTGACGTTCAAATGATACCTTTTGTGTAGAGTTTGACTGGGGACGTTGAGAAATGGTATAAAGGCTTACGTGTTGCTTCAATGGTTGACCTTACAACATTTCAAAGAATTTTTATGGACAGATGGGAGGTAAAGAAAAACCCTCTCCAGATCTTGTAAGAATACACAAAACATCAGAAGGAATCAAGGAGAGACAATACAAGACTACTGCATCGGCTTCAACAATCTGTACAATGCGATTCCAGCCGATATTAAAACCCCATAAGGTTTGGCACTGATAAAATTCCTTGATGGGTTCGACGTTGATATGTCGTATCAATTAAGGGAAAGAAACTCCACCACCCTAGAGGACATGCAGAAAAGCGCAATAAGTGTAGAGGCCAACCTTCTGGCTAAAAGGGCACGACAGAGGACGGAGAGGAGAGTCACGATTAAAGAGGAACCTTCCACATCTTCTTCTAACGCCAAACTAGATTCCTTAGCTAGATCAATGGAAAGGATGATGGAGAGACTTATTATAGCTGAAAGAAATCCTCCTAGAGAAAACCAACCGGTTCCACAAATTTGGAATCCTAACTTCAGAAGAAATCCTCCTCAAATCAAGCAGAGAGATCCTAGGGATCAAAGAGAACAGAGAGGTTCTGACCAATAGATCAGACCACCCCTGTAGGAAAATTATTTCAATGAAGGTGAAGAGGTAATTGAAGAATTAGAGGACACACACATAAACCTCATGGGCATTCACGATAACGAAGCCATTTTCCTTACTCAGGAAGAGCAAGAACATTTCCTTCTTTCTCAAATAGAGTTGCGTGAGGAAGCCAAAGAGACCGAACAACAGGAATTTGAAAATTCCATTATGGAGGCACACAGGTAGTACAATATGCGAAGTAAAAAGACAGATGAAAATTCCCCAAAAAAGGTAACCGAAACGAAGAAAACAATTGAAACCAAGAAATCTCCTGAGCCTTATACCAAGAAGATTCCTGAGAAAGGTAATGCTTGAACTCCAGAAAAAAGAAACCTTACCATTTTACAAAGATCAACGCAGATTGAAGTTTCATCAACCAATCGACCAAGTACTTCTGCTCAGAAAACTATGGTAGACAGATCAAAATTGTTGAGCCAAAGAAGAGCACCTACTCCTTTCACCCTCGAAGGGGAGTTAGCCAAAGTGAAAATTCCCATTCGCCTTTCTGAGTTGATGAGTAAGAACGCTTACCAATCACAAGTGATCAAAGCATTGAGCATTGAGCCTGAAATAGGCACGAATGCCTTGACCATCGGATTCGTGAATCATTCGGACATGGTAAATCTTACCGATGATCAACCTAAACTTCTTTTCGGCCCTGAAGTTGATGGTCAAACTAACACTCGTGTTGTCGCTCCTTTTTACATCAGCCTTAATATACACGACCGATTCTGCACAATGTTATGTTAGATTTGAGTGCTTCCCATAACCTGATGCCTAAAGAAGTCATGGAAAAACTGGGACTCAAGGTCACCAGACCTTAAAAGGATTTACACTCTTTTGACTAAAACAAAGTCACATTTATCAGGTTGATAAGGAATTATGCATCACCCTACTTCAGATTCCAGCAAAAATCATGGCTATGGATGTTGTGGTCATGGACATTGCCCTGAAATATGGTATGTTGATGTCCAGGTCTTGGGGGACCAAGTTGAAAGGCACTTTGCAGTTGGATATGTCATATGCCACCATCTGAGTATTCGGACAACAAAGAAGAATGTACAGAGAGACGCTGATGAAATATATGGTCAGCAGCAAGGAAAATCCCCATAACTATCCCCTGTACTCTGCTCACTCTTATCTAGATTCCTTCATCCTATATAATGACGATGATATGGGAGAACAAATCGCTCAACTGGAAGAAGATACATTTGACCCGAATGAAGGCCAAGAAATCAGTGAGGCAAAAGGGAAGAAACTCGTAATAAGTGAAGAATTGCCAGCAGATTTCTGGAGCATGGACTTTGATGGAGCTGTAAGAAAAGAAGGAGCTAGAGCAAGAGTTTGGTTGCACAACCAAAAATCCAGGTATTCGGAAAACCATTCTTACAAACTGAATTTTCAATGCACTAACAACATAGCCGAGTACGAAGCTTTGATGCTCATCCTGAAGCCACTAAAGAAGGTTGGTGCCAAACAAATCATGGTAAGAGTCGATTATGAATTAATTATCAAACAAATTAAAGGTGAGTATGCAGCAAAACATCCCAGGCTCAGATCTTATAGAAACGTTGTTTTGGTTGCCCTTCAATGTTTCACTGAAGTTGATTTGCAGGTGATGCCTAGGGGACAAAACATTTTAGCAGATGGGTTAGCTATGTCAGCAGCTACATGCAATATACCTTTCCGTTCCACTCGCCCATACACAGTGGAGGTGAAGTACAGACCAACTATCCTGGACAACATCAGACACTGGAAGGTATTTCGGAACAATGATCAAATTGAAGATTTTCTACAATGTAAAAATGATTTCGAGTGTACAAACATAGACTTAGAAAATGATGATGAAAATGTGAATAAATCTATTTTTGGAAGTGATAGTGTAAATAAAATAGATTCAGGAGAGTTAGGTGAAGATGAGATAGATTTTGATGTTTTGCATTTAAAGAATAATGTTTTGCCTAGGGGTTTAGTTCTGTTAGAAGACTTATTTGATTTTAATGATGTAGCTAAAAAACCTAAAATTGAAGCCAGTGGGAAAGAGGTTGAAGACTGTAACATAGGGATAGAAGAGAAGCCTAGGATAGTAAAACTTTCCAAATTCTTACCTTCTGAGAAGAAACTCAAATACATTGAACTTTTCAAGGAATATGCGGACGTGTTTGCTTGGGGATATGAAGATTTAAAATCTTATGATATGAGCATCATACAACATAGGATCCTGATAAAAGAAGACTAAAAACCTTTCAGAAAATAACTTAGGAGAATCAATCCCAAGTTACTTCCCCTGATAGAAAAATATGTATGATGCTAAAATCATAGTCCCCTTACGATTTTCCAAGTGGGTTTCAAATCTGGTCCCAACCCGAAAGAAAACTGGGGAAATCAGGCTTTCCATTGATTTCCAAAACCTGAACAAGGTTTCCCTAAAAGACAACTACCCATTGCCAAAAATGGACCACATATTACAAAAGGTAGTTGGATCCAGCCAAATCTCCTTATTGGATGGTTTCTCAGGCTATAACCAAGTTCTCGTTCACCCAGATGACCAAGAGAAAACGACCTTCACAACACCTTGGGGTACCTTCATGTACGTGAAAATGCCTTTCGGGTTGATGAACATTGGGGCCACTTTCCAAAGAGCGATGGACATCACTTTTGGGGAAGAACTTGGTAGATTTATTGTCATTTATCTGGACGACGTAACTATTTATTCCCAATCCAATGACGGGCAGTTATGACATCTCAGACGAGTGTTTGAGAAATGCAGAAACTTTGGGATTTTTCTGAATCCTAAGAAAAGCCTTTTTGGATTAGAGGAAGGCAAGATGTTGGGGCACATAATCTCTAAGGACTGAATTAAAATAGACCCCAGAAGAATACAATCCATTCAGAAACTGGAACACCCAAGGAATATCAAAGAGTTACAATCTTTCATTGGAAAAATAAACTTTTTGAGAAGATTCATACCTAACCTGGCTGAGATTCTTAGGACCATCACCAACATGTTAAAAAAGGACAAAAAAATAAAATGGGACTCTGAATCCAAGTAGTCTTTTGAACGAGTTAAACATGCACTCACACAGGCTCCAGTTTTGATCAGTCCTGACTTCACCAAGGATTTTTACCTTTTGTCTTTCGCTTCTGAACATACCATTGCAACAATATTACTACAGAAAAATAATGAAGGGTATGAACAACCCATAGCGTTTTTTAGTAAATCTTTCAGAGATGTTGCTTTGAATTATAAAATAATGGAGAAACAAGCTTTTTCCCTAGTAAAAGCCATAAAGGATTTTAGAGTATATATTCTCCATTCCCACACCATCGCATACGTTCCAAACGCAGCAGTGAAGGATATTTTAACCCAGGACAATCCAGATGGCAGAAGAGGAAAATGGATTGCTATGATTCTGGAGTATGACATAGATATTAAGCCTACTAAACTAATTAAAGGTCAAGGTCTAGCAAAGTTAATGGCTAAATCCAATTTCCATGCTCTTGATATTAATTTCTTAGCTACAATAGATGAACAGGGAGAGAAGGTGACTCCAAGCATGAAAGGGGTATTTCTGAACTCTCCATGGTACGCAGACCTAATATTTATTTTGAATAACTTACAAGCTCCCCCTAGTCTAACAAAAACTAAAGCTAGATTTTTTAAATTGAAAGCATTAAAATTTTTCATTCTAGAAGGCAATCTTTATTGGAAGGATCCTGGAGGTATTTTGTTGAATTGTCTGTTAAAGGATGAAGCAGACAAAGTATTGCAAGATTTTCATGCAGGAGACTGTGGTGGTCACCTGAGCTGGAAGACCACAGCTAATAAAATTCTCAGAGCTGGGTTCTATTGGCCTACATTATTTGCTGATGTGTATCAAAAGGTGACTTCGTGTCATAAATGTTAGGTGTTCGAGGGAAAAAAGAAGCTCCTCCCTTTTCTGCTGAAACCAATCTTTGTTGAAGCTCCTTTCTAGCAATGCGGATTAGACTTTATCAAAGAAATACATCCTCCCTCTTCAGGCCAACACAGGTGGATTATGTCTGCTACGGACTATTTCACAAAATGGATCGAAGTTATACCAAGCAGGCAAGCTACTGATTCTGTCATTATTAAATTTTTAGAAAATAATATCTTGTCTTGTTTTGGGTGTCCATGAAAAATTATAACTGAAAATGCAGCTGCTTTCTGATCCAAGAAGATCATAAATTTTTTCAACTAGTATCATATCGGTTTGGGACATTCCACAACTTATTACCCTCAGGGAAATGGGCTGGCAGAGTCATCCAATAAAACCCTGGTGAACATTGTTAAGAAGAAGTTAAAAGAAAACAAAAAGTCATGGAATAACAAGATGGTTTCCGCACTGTGGGCTGACAGACTAACCACCAAGAGGTCAATTGGTATGTCTCCATATCAATTGGTCTATGGCACTGAAGCAGTTTTTCCTACCTCCTTAGGGATTCCTGTCATGAAACTGCTGCAAGAGATGCAAGTCGAGCCGAACGACTCCCAAAGAAGGACAAATCAAATGATCCACTTGCAACAGACCAGAGAAGAAGTATACAACAAAACTCAGGCTGTCCAGGAGAGCATTAAAAGGATCTTTGATAAAAGAACTAAAGAAGATGACTTTGAGCTAGGTGACATGGTTCTAAGATGGGATGCCTGAAATGAAGATAAGGGGAAGCATGGAAAATTCGACAGTTTATGGAAGGGACCTTACATAATTCACGCATTCATAGGAAATAATGCTTTCCTGCTCAACAATAGCGATGGGACCAATCTGTCAGGAGGATCTGTGAATGGAAGAATGCTAAAGCACTATTCACCTCCTCAGTAGGGACCTTCAGTCACACCTTTCCATTGTACAAACCATTTTATTTTGCTTACAAGTTTTTGAGTGAATAAATTTGATCAGATGGTTGAAGCCCGCAAAGAAGGCCCTAATCCACTAAACATTGTCATCAAACTTTCAAAAATAAAACAAATCAAACAACAAAGGAAATTGTGGAGAATTTTTTTTCAGAACATCAGAAAACAAGATTCTTGGCACTTCACAAGGAGAGTACCATCCCCAAGTGGAGCCGCTGTTATAACCCTATAATTTATAGGATCAACTAGTGACTGAATATTTTATCCTTTCATTGTTTTGGTTGCCAAATGATTTTTCATTCTGCAAATAATTTGAGAAAAAAGAAAAGAAAGAGAAAGAAAAACATAAAGAAAAAGAAAAAGAAAAGAAAGAGAAAGAATAAAAGAGGGCATAAAAGAAATTGGATAGAGCCCTATGTAATAACAATGACTTGGTTCATACAGTTTAAACATGGCCAAATCCTTTTAAATTGATGTTGATAGGAGTAGTGAATAAGCTTGGCTAAACTGTTTAATATTAGCCAAGCAAATTAGGATAGCTAGTGAATAAATTTGACCAAACTGCCTAATCGTGGTCAAATAAGCCCAAGATAGAGTAATTTCTTATTCCAGCAGTTTAATCTGGGATAAATGTCATAGGTAATTAGGTTAGAGCATAGGGTAGTTTTCTTTATCTCAATCAAATAGGCATGATGATCGATGTTGAAGCCTATCTTTGATGTTTGATAGTTGAAATGTCTAACCCCGTGGTTATAAAAATAGGGAAAGCTTGGACAAACCCACTTAAAGTGCTTATCCCAAGTTTTCAAAGAAAAAAATTATTTTGGTCTCACATTTTAAAGACAATGAACAGATGAGCGACTGAGGTGATGGCGCAGAGATCTACGGTTGATAAGTTTTTCTGGACCCCCCCGACTGTTCTAACTTTAACGGTAAGGGGGAGGGGGGGTCCGAAATCATGTATAATGAAGGTGCGCATCTGAACAGATGAGGCGTCGGTGCCTAGATCCAAGGTTGAGATTGAATTTTGGACACCCCCCGCCCCCCGACCGTTCTACTTTTAATGGTGGGGGGGAGGTCCGAAATGTTGCTTAAACATCACGCTAAGATCTACGGTCCGACAGCAGGCACACCGATGGACGACTGATGGTATTTTTTGGACCCCCCTGACTGGTCTACTTTTAACGATGATGGGGGGGTTCGGAATGGAGTGTTTTTCTGGTGGGTCCCCTCCTCTACGTGGCAGGAATCCATTTCTCCATACTCCTGCCACATACCACTTACCACTTTCTGACATACCCCCTGTCACCCCATGACATCATTCTCCACTTTTCCCCCTAAAGGTCACGTCTCATTACTCTGTTAGTCCATTCCCCTTGTTCACCCGTTACAAGTCCCTTCACCATGGTCACTTCCCAATCAACACCCGCCACATCACCTGATTGTATTCGTCATTCATTGTTACCTACCATCTCATGCTCCAAAAGACCCGTTGGCCATTTATTATTGGATAACTTATCCGTTAGCTTGTTGATCTGTCCCCCTGTGCCCAACGGGTATCCGTTTGCTCAAAACCACTCTTTTCGTTCATTCTCCCATTTCTTACTTTGTCCTCGCACAAGAGATATTATCCTTGTCTTACCTCCATTCTAGTCAACTGTCCAAAACCATAGTCATCCCCATTAATGTTTTGTTTGAATTGCAGGTATTTTCACAAGTGATGGTGCCAAAATCCAAGAAAGCAAAAGCTAAGGAAAATACTTTCCTCTCGCCTCCTGTTGATCTCGACAGGATCCATTTGGCCGACAAAGATCATTTAATCACAGACACCAGGTGTGAATTTGACTTTGCGGATTTGCAGTCATGGCTCAAAGAGACTTTCTTAGATCAGAGAGATGAAATTGGTCTCTGGGAGTCCAACCTTCCTTTGTATCTTTTCCCCCAGGTTCACCATTTCCCTGAATTTTCCCTCAAGTGCTAGGATCATTACCTCCCTAACCAGAGATCCATAGTATCTTCATCAGGAGAAACTATGTTCTTCATCACACTAGAGGCCATTGATCAGATGATGCAGATACCAAGAACCGAATCTATCTCCCCTTTCAGTCTCGAAATCATCACGGAGTTATACCAGAAACTATCATTCCCTCAAAGAGCCCAGATTTTTGAGCTTTTCCTCCCTCAGGCCACTCAACTCCCCAAAACAAATCCTCTGTACCCTTCCTCCCTGTTCTCAGAGAAGGGAAACCAAGTCATTTCATCACTTTGTGCTCTGCTTGGTTATTTTTCCGACAAATGGGTGGATGAACCCATATTGGTTTTTCTGTCCATTTTCTCCATAGAACAAAGACCCACCACTCAGTTTGACTACAACACTTTCCTGGCGGATAGTATTCACGAGCAGTTCTCAAATTTCACCTCAAAAGGCATGTTTCGGTATTCCTCAATACTGGCCTACATGTTCACTTTCTTTCAAGTGGACAGGTTCTTTTTTTCAATGCAGAAAATGGACAAGGATGGGAGACCACAGGCAGTAACAGCTTGGACTTCACTACTCAAACAAAATTCAACAGAGTTCAGTTTCAAACAATTTATTGAGAAGTTTTATCACCTAGTGGTAAGCACGCTCAGTGGAAAACCTGAACCAAGAATAAACGAGGAAATTCAGAGGATCTTACATCTCTCAGACCTTGCAAAATCTGGAGACTGGTATATTTACCAAAACCACACTGAGATCAGAGTATATGGATGTGAGTTAGCTCCATAAAAAATTCCCAAGTATCTTCTCATGAGGATATTTGCCCTGGAGTACATAAGGCAAATGATTAACTCCGATGACATACATTTTGTGTCTCTGAAAAAGAAACAACAGCTTAGAATTAAAGAGAAAATAGGATCTTTCATCTGCAATAGCCGAGGCATCGGAGAGGAAGAAGACAGACTATTGAAAGAAATGAAGTTTTTTGTTAGTTTCATATGGCACTATGATCTGTGTGGGATAATTTCTAAGATGAGGATTAAAAATAAAAATGCCCCATATGTTCATACACCTAAGCATGAAATAGAGAAGTTCGTGAAACAAATAGAATGGGAGCCAACACTCTGGTCGAGATAGAACAGCCAGACCCTTCGGTCATCATCTCACAGACTACTACACCACAGGTTCCCAAGGAGAAAATACCTAGGAAGGATACTTCACCTTCCATCACTGAAGTCTTGACTGAAGATTTCCAATTACACACCAAAAGGCCAAAAAACAGTCTTACACCTAACACGGCTAGTGAAAAGGAAATCCAATCCACTGCAACTATGAAAGATGATAGATCACTTCTGACCACAAGAAACAAGAAAATCGTGTCTACCGTTGTTCCTAAGAAGCCCACAAGTACTCCACTAGTCAACCAGCCGAGTAAAGTAGGACCAAAATTGAGTGTTTTTAAGAAGTATGACCTGATCAAAAAGAAAAATCAAACACTGACCAACAGTACTTATGCTCAGTTTTGGAAGCAGACATCAATGGCACAACACAGACTGTTGTCTTCATTTGATACAGAAAAGGGTAGAATGCACATGGCGTTTCTGCAGACACAGGTTCCAGACCCCAAAGCAATCACTGATTACAAAAGGGCAACATTCAATTTTCATACTAGGGAAGTGCATCCTGCTGATCAAATGGATCTGCACAGGAAAAATGGGGAAATGATTTTCTCCATGTTGGCAAATGCTTCTACCGCGGCCACTAAATTATAGGTATCTCTGAGCAATGTCCAGACACGACAGAAATTAGAAAAGATATCATCCTTTGCAAAGCATAACATAATTAAGACGTTGGAAGAATTGGTCCTCAAGATCGGGTATGACCCCTCAAATGTGAAAGCAATTGAGGAGATGCTTAAAAAGAAAAATGCCAATATAACATCTCTAAGGAAACAGTTGAAATTTCCACCAACAGAAGATGCACAGGCAAAGGAGATAGCTAAGATAGAAGGGAAAAAGGATGAGATGCTCAGGTTGATTATGGAGAAGAATGCACAGTTGAAAGAGATGGAAGCAGAACTGGAAAGGTTATTTTAATAGAAGGAACAATCAAAGCCTATGGAAGCCATTCCATTGAGCATAGTTCCACTCATAGGAGTAAGAACAACATCCACAATGGGAATCCCCTCAGCAAAAACTCCCTCAGCAACTCCACTGATAGCCCTAGAGAAGACAATAGAACTGACAAAATCCATGGAAGAGATGAATTTGCAAGAGACAAAGATTAGAAGACTTAAAAATGAGGTTGAGAACCTTAGGGAACGCAAGTCTTCTTACCAAACCAGTTACTCCAAGGAGAAACAAACATCAGACAAGCTCAAACAGGAATTGAAACAGCTTCAAAAGAAAAAAGTGGCAGGCAAACCACTTGTCGAGGTCAAGGAAAATGTCTAGATGAATATCACAAAATCCATAAATGAAATATGGCCTATGGTACAAATCATGTTTGAGCAGAACAAACTGGTGCAAAGAAGCAAGCAAGCGATCGAGAAAATAAGAAGAGAATTGGGAGAGATGCCCGCAGAAGCCACTGAGATCATTAAATTCCTTAATTCAAAAACCAGAGAAGAGTTAGAGGATTTGAAAATTGAAGATAGGACATAAACCATCCTCGAGGTCAAGAGGGTCCTGACCAAAAGAGGATTGATGCTACAACTGGAGGAAAGAGTCCAAACTATGGACATAGGAGTGAAAAGATTTTTCAGCAAAATTGAAGTTCTGCAAAAGAAAGGCCTCCCTGGCTTAAGGGTCATAAATGAAAAGTTAATGACACTTTCGGATTATAAAAAGAAACTAGCCACCGTGGATAAATATAGTTCGGAATTATCAGAAATATAGGGAAGTATCACAGGCAAGGAATTCTTAGAGGTTTTCCAGTCAAACATCAACATACAGCACGAGATCTAGTACATTTTCATCATCAAGCCAACTTTTGCCAAGTATACAAAGATGGATGAAGTATACCGAAGATTTCTCAAAGTCAGCATTCCCAGTAACCTTCGATGGGAAGAGTTATGCAATCTAATCGAGTAGGAGATGAGGTGTCCAAGCCCAGTTAGCTATCCAATCAGACGAGGTCGTGCAGAGTACTTACCAATGGTTTACCCTAGAAATCAGCATGAAGATTTCAACACATCATCAAACAGTTCCTAAATTTTTGTATCTTGTTGAGTTAGTTAGCTAAATTTAGAATTTTCCACATCCTGATCTTTAATGACAGGATCGTATGTAATTTTTTATTATAAATACTTCAAACTTTGAAGTACCGGGGGTTGATCTTTTACACCCTGTAAGCTAGAAAGGCTGTAATTTTTATCAAGAGATCTTCCAGTAATACAAAAGGATGTTTCATAGGATTCTCGTGTGTTATTCATTGGTGTTGTTTTCTTTTCTATGTTAAATGTTTTTCTCCCTCAGTTGTCATATTGTTTTCTAATCTAATCTTTTAAAGTAGCGCATGTTGCAAGACTTATCTTTGTATACCCTGTTTCCAGCTTCGAAAGATCTTAATGTTTATCTTTCTGATATTTCAGTGAAGAAATTCTTAAATGCTTCTTTACTTTAATTGATATTCTCGTAGTTTATGATATTCATCACTTTATTGCTAAATAATCCAATGAATGCATTATCGTGCCCTGTGAAAAGAATATTTTAGTTTATGTTTAGATCTCTATCTTTATAATACAGACCCCATAGCCCAATGGAGGCGTAAAACCCTTTTCAGCCAACTTAAAAAAAACAACAACAAACCATTCAATCTTATTTTGTTTAAATAGCCTAATATCTCAAAGTTAAAACATAGCTAAATCATACAGAGAGATCCCTCTCTGAAACTGGTAGGGCTAGATTCTAGTTACGAAGTGGTTGGATAAAGTTACCTCTTGTAAAAAAATTCTACTCTGACAACCTTTGGGAATTTACAAAGTGTTAACATAGTGGCAACCATACTAGGGAAGACAAAACAAACATTCAACCCCATGGTTTCTTTTTCCCTAGAAGAAAATTTTGTTTCTGAAAAAATTATAAATCTGAGAAAGAAATAATGTTCAAAGGTTGTTAAGTGCTTGTACATAGTAATTTCGGATTCATAAAAATAAAAATATATAAAAATTAAAAATTTGGCTCCTAAAAGAGCTTACACTCGATCCCACCCAGACCTGGAACCTGCGATGGCAACTGATAATCCAGAACAGTTACTCAGAAAGAAGACCATTGCAGAAGGTTCAGGGAGTCATAGTCCCCTTCACAAATTCCCTTCTCTTCCATAAGAACTTGTTTCCCTTCAAGATCTTGACTTTGACACCATTTTTGAACAAATCCTGTTTAGAATGAAATCTGATAGCTTTGTGACTGAAACCATTTAAGATCCAAGAATCCTACAACCTCGGACCCTTGAAATACTATCTCCCTCTACAAAAACTCAAACCGCTCACTCTGTGCCAGCTAGTCCCTCATCCTCCTCATTTTCTACCACTGCCCAACCTACCATTCAGGTTGTTGTCCCTCCCCCTCCACCTATCATGGCGGCCAGATGTGCTCCCTTCGTGTTGGCTGCACCTTTACACGACATTACCTGGGAATATCAAACGAGACTCCCACAATTCGATGGTATAGGGCTTTTGAACGCACAACAACACGTTGATAAAATGAATGACTATTTTGACTTGCAGGAAGTGGATGAAGCTGACGTTCAAATGAAACTTTTTGCGTAGAGTCTGACTGGGGACATCAAGAAATGGTACAAATACTTACATCCTGCTTCAGTGGTCGACCTTACAGCATTTCAAAGAAGTTTTTTGGATAGATGGGAGGTAAAGAAATACCCTCTCCTAATCTTGTTAGAATACAAAAACATCAGAAGGAATCAAGGAGAGACAGTACAAGACTACTACATCCACTTCAACAATTTTTACAATGCGATTCTAGCTGATATTAAACCCCCACAAGGTTTGGCACTGATAAAATTCCATGATGGGTTTGATGCTGATATGTCGTATCAATTAAGGGAAGAAACTCCACCACCCTAGAGGACATGCAGAAAAGAGCAATAAGTGTATAGGCCAACTTGCTGACTAAAAGGGCACGACAGAGGATGGAGAGGAGAGTCATGATTAAAGAGGAACCGTCCACATCTTCTTCTAACGCTAAATTGGATTCCTTAGCTAGAGCAATGGAAAGGATGATGGAGAGACTTACTGTATCCAAAAGAAATCCTCCTAGAGAAAACCAACCGGCTCCACAAATTCAGAATCCTAACTTCAGAAGAAATCCTCCTCAAATCAAGAAGAGATATCCTAGGGATCACAGAGAACAGAGAGGTCCTGATCAACAGATCAAACCACCCCTGCAGGAAAATTATGTCGATGAAGGTGAAGAGGTAGTTGAAGAATTAGAAGACACACACAAAAACCTCATGGGCATTCACGATAACGAAGCCATTTTCCTTACTCAAGAAGAGCAAGAACATTTCCTTATTTCTCAAATAGAGTTGAGTGAGGAAGCCGAAGAGAACAAACAACAGGCATTTGAAAATTCCATTATGGAGGTATACAGGAAGTACAATCTATGAAGTAAAAAGACAAATGAAAATTCTCCAAAAAAGGTAACTAAAATGAAGAAAACAATCAAAACCAAGAAATCTCTTGAGCCTTCTACCAAGAAGATTCCCAAGAAATGTAATGTTGAAACTCCAGCAAAAAGAAACCTTACCATTTTACAAAGATCAACATAGATTGAGGTTTCACCAACCAATCGACCAAGTACTTCTACTCATAAAACTATGGTGGATAGATCAGAATTGTTGAGCCAAAGTAGAGCACCTACTCCTTTCAGCCTCGAAGGGGAATTAGCCAAAGTGAAAATTCCCATTCCCCTTTCCAAGTTGATGAGTAAGAATGCTTACCGATTACAGGTGATCAAAGCATTAAGCATTGAGCCTGATATAGGCACAAAGGCCTTGATTGTTGGATCCGCGAATCATTCAGACACGACAAATCTTACCGATGATCAACTTGAACTTATTTGTGAGATCGGAAGAGC
>CBVK0100352176.1:0-21406 GCA_900067695.1 Picea abies
AAAAAATCACTTTAATACAAAAAATTTGCCCAATAAAAAATTGGAAGCCCCTAAATTTCGCCCACGAGCGAAATTTCGCCCCTAAAATCATCTATGATCCAATAGTGTCCTATCAATTCATCCATGAAAATTTTCTAAGTGAGAAGTGATTTGTGTGAAAAAATCCATCAATACGACACAAAATGATTGGTTTCTAAATATAAAGATGTAATTCTTACCTTTTATGTGTGTGGCACATCATGTAGATCAAATAATTGCTCCATATAGAGTATCCATGTGATTGGATCCTTTCCATCAAAATTCCTCATATCGATCTTAGGAAAGTGGTTTGTCTTCAACCCAAAGTTGGAGTTTCTCAAGTATTGATTCATCTTCCTTGTGTCCACATCATAAATTTTATGGGATACATTGTCACTTTTAGGTGGCCTCTCTATTAGAATTTTTTTCAATCCTTCCATGATCTCCCCTTTTAAACCATCCATCTTAGTATCCAGTATCGCTTCTAGCTTAGCTTTAGTTAAATCCATCATCCCTTGTAGTTCATATTTTTTTATTGCCTTCTTTTGTAAATAATTTATGTCTCTACGCATTTATTCACCTTCATCAAGAGTCCAAGTAGGGTTGTCTGAAGTCTTATTTGGTGTAGAAGTTCCTTTTATTGGTGGCATGTTGGCCAAGTATCACTTTTGAACCCTAATCTGGAGGTTGTTCTTCTAGCTAACCTTTCTTTTGTTTTATCTTTACAATTTCAATCCTTATAGGTCTACAATTTCATTTTGTAGTTCTCTGATATGTCCTCTATGCAATGCCACATGTTTGATAAAAATTGTATGTTCCAAGTGGAAGTTATGGTGACTTCCCCACGCCATTCTAATTTTTGGCCTTTCTAGGAGAGCATACTTCTAAAGCGTGCCAAGCGCACAATATATGATATCTTATTTTGAAACTTGCACCATAAATACTAAAATCTATCCACTATCCAATGCAAATGGTATCACTTATTTTTGATACTCACATAGGTATATATCATTGTTTTACTGGGAACACCTTTTTGAGGCTAGTTAATAGGACTAGTCAACTACCCTATCTTACACAGGGTGTATCTCCAAATTAGGATGATCCAAAAGATAAAAAATTTTACCACGCATACCGTGATAATTAATATGAATATCCTCTGAGTTTTACAGTCTGAAGTATCACAGAAGAAATTTTATAGCGAAAATTTTGTGATGTCTAGATTTAGGATGATTTGGGAACCCGATCTTCGATAAGCTATATCTCTAAAAGTATAAATCACTAGAAGATGAGATTGTAACCAAAAGTACTTTGATCCATCTAATAAATATTCCCTAAGGAATTCCTTCTGAAACATCCCCCCAAAAAAGTTATAGCGAAAATTCCAAGGTGTCTCAGATGCAGTAGAGAAACCCCTAGACCTTGAGCTCGGGTCCCAAATGTTAGGAACCAAATATAAAAATAGCATAAAAGCCTCAAAATAAGTACTCAATGCCTTGAAAAAGAGATTAATTCAGATAATAATCCTCTTCGAGGGGGCAACCTCCTTATACATCATATAAATTCACAAATACAAGATGATTCCAAATGAAAATGTCTCCTTGGTTTATATAGGAGACTAGGAGGTACAATTACAACTAATGGACCCAAGAAGACATAAATAAAATAATAATACTAATTTAATATGCCCCAATTAAGGAATAGTGTGCCACTATTTAGGACTTAACAAGGGGGTTGGAGCCTCCTTCTAGTTGCAACCAGCGAATTGGAAGTTGGTGCTTCCTTGAATGTAATTATTAAATACATATCAAAAAAGAACTCCGTGGTTTTCTCCCACATTGGTTTTCCACGTAAAATACTCGTGTACTGTGCAATGTGTGGATGTGTCTATTATTGTTTATTATGCACTAATGGATTTTAATTTTTTATGATGCAATAATATATTAATGATGAACTGATGAACATTATTGAATAAGTCAAAGGAATATACATTATGGTTAAAATGATTAATAAGTGGTATAATTTGATCATTATTGATTCACCCCTCCCTCTCATTAATCCAAAGAGGGCCTTCAATCTCTTGGCATATGATGCCAAGAAAGAGTACAACAAAGAAATCTTGATCTACAACAACAAGCTCTTTATTCCAACATAAAAATGATTACAATGATCATTCTCTTCAATATGTAACCCTATGCTCTAGCCTCTCCTTCAACTCTCTAACTCCTTAACTCCCTAACTATTAATTCGAATGATATCCTCTCATATTTATACATATGGGTTCTCCTTAAAAAAATGAAAATGAGTTACAACAAGATAAGATCAGATCCTAAACAAGTGGATTTGCAAATAACAAACCCTAGATCTTAAACATGTGGATCTATTCACCACCAAATATTGGATTTGATCTAAGATAGTTTGAAGAGGATAATAACATCATACTCCATGAGATCCATGTGCCCAAATTCATGGATATGGGCTGCAACTTGGTCAAACCACTCAGCTACAAAAATTGCAAGCTAGTTACCATAATGACCAGTTTTAGAAATCTTAACCATACACTTCTTGTTTTTCTCTTTTTGTAGATTTTCCTCCTTGTCACCTAAATTACCCTATTCTGCACAAAACCAATATTTTATATTTTCTAGATTTCTATTCATATACTCAGACATGACGTGGAAAGTTTGACTACAATAGCCAATAACTGTTGAGTTTTACAAGTAAGTTAGGAAACCATAATATATATCCTAAGTAATCATCAAAACATGAGAAATCAAACATTTTAGTGTAAGTATGCCACATGAAGCCCATATAGGGTAGAAATGGTCAAATGTGGAAATGTGAGTGATGAAGGGAATGAGGATGAAATGGTAAGGTAAATGAAAAATGACTAAATTCCATCGTAAAATGTGTTTTGTCCGAGATCCAACACTCACCATGTTGTCTCACATCCTCCTCATACTATCTATCTCATGAACCACTGCAAGATTCCTCTCCAATGCACACACTATCTAACTCCAAATTCATCCTACCTATGTGACTCTCCTCAAGATAACTCACCCCAAATCTAATGAAATATCCTCCTCAAGGTAACACAAGTCCTCCTACGTGGAGTCACTTGGCTCCTTGGGGGAGCTCACCCCTCTCTACCTGAATCTACCTTAGAACACTTAGTGTTGTTTTTCCTGATTTTTGTGGTTTCTAGCTCATCGTAACTCTACCATATATATGTGTCCACCTCATCAAAATGTCACATCATTTCATGCCCAAACTGTCGCATCGCTTGGGTGAGGTCAAATCAACTCACTAACTCACCCCACTGTGTTTCCTACTATTAAGTTGGTTTGTTGGGTCATGCCCCAACTTGTCATGCACACGAGTTGGCCTTGCATATTCGTGCCTTGATTCATCCACGTGAAATTCCCAAGGATGGAATACCTGAGATGTTTGCATGCTAAGCGCACCCATTGGTTGTGATCCATGGTGATGCATTTCTCAAGGCACCATAATCTCCCATCATGATCCCTAAGTGCAGAGATCCCATCCATATAAGTCTTGGGTCACCTAGCCAATTTCACCCTACTAAAGTGCATCTATCTTAGCCAAATCATTGCACATTCACCCTACTAAAGTGCATCTATCTTAGCCAAATCATTGCACAACCTTCCGAACCACAGGTGTGTGTATCACTTTGAGTCAGCTAGGAAACCCATACTTCTTTGTCCATGCTAGTCGGTTAAAGGTGATGCATCCTCCTCATTGAAGGCCTTACATACTCATCTACCAAAATTTGTTGTCATCCCTTGAATCATCGACAAATGTGTCGCCTCCAATCTCTACTCGAACTTGTGCCACCATCCACAACTAAGTCTATAGGAAACTCCAAGTTTTGTGCCAACTCAGATTTCTTTCTATCAAAGTGGAAACCCTAAGTTTCCTTTTGAACTAGAAACCCCAAATTTCCAACTCACAATGCAACCTTCTACTACCACATGCAACCATCTATACTACTCTCTACCCAAAGTTTTGTGCACCCAATATTTCCTCTACATTGGAAGGACGTCTCCTCCCCTACTCTTTTTGCAATTCCCAAGTTCCCACTATCACACTGTGTTGATCATACTCTATCCCAATGTTGTTGTTGTCTCCACTGTTGCAACCTCAATCAGAGCACCAAAAGTGTCTAAGTGTTGAACTCTTCCTACCTCCTGCTACACCCATACTTCAACTATTTATTCATGTTTCCATACATTGCACCTCCCAATTCCCACACAAGTTGGGTAGCTAATCCAATTGTCATGTACGATTATTGATATGTACTTCCTCATGCCCAAACTTATAGTATTTTTTGTCTGCATCTACATCACTCCATCCAACTCCAGAGACTAAGGCAAGTCAACACCTTTGCCTCACTGCCACCACATCCAATCTTCATCAAGACACTCATCCACAATGCCCAATTGCTACACTTTTGAATCTATTGTGTGTGCATCATTCAACCCCTTTTCCATGCTTCCATGTACTCTTTTGCTCAAGTGTTGAGTTGGTCAAATAACCAATCCAACCATCACCTTGAGCCCTCATGAATGCACATATGCATGCTCAAAATTCGTCACCTGCGTCCACAATTCCATCCTCTGCACAACGTACTCCGACCAAGGAAAACTCTTGGCTTGGTGCACTATGAAGTCTCCAAAACAAGGTCAACCACAACACCAATTGTCTAATTCCACTATCGTCCATGCCATATAGAATTCATGAAGAACCTAGGAAACTACCACATGTCCAACCTCTACATGTAACCATCTGTGCCCTTGTATTCACCCAATGGCCTTGCCAATGTCGTGACCATGCCCAAGTTTTGATTAATGCTCCTTGGCTCCTTAGTATATTTTCAATTCTTCCTAGGTCAATTGCAAGTATGGATTCTTGGTTGAAATCTCCCATCTCCTTCATCCATACACTAGCATGTTTGCTTCAAATCTCACACATTCATATTGTCTTTGTACCACTACTACAACTCACTAACCATGGTGCTGCATTCACCTACTCATGTCTTAGAACCATTAAGTTCACTCAATTATTGTGTCAAGTCATGAGAAGCACTTAACCTGCGACTATTTACAATGTGACATGTTTATGCAATCCTCCAAGGTAAGTCCACTACTCACCTCCAACCACCAAGTCACATCTATGTGACCCAACTATAAAAATGAGTTTGGCCAACATGTCAACACCCCTGGATGAATTGACACTATGAATTGTGCAAAGTGCTCTAGGTAGAATCAACCACCCCAAAGAACTTCCATGCCTAGGCACGTCCAAGCGAATACTTGATCCTAAGCACTCTGCACTTTATCAAAACACAAGCACTACCCGTGTTCTATTGTTACATCTTTTATTAAACGCACAGATATAAGATATTAATATTAAGGTGCATCAGATCCATGTTCACAATTTTCATGATGCTCCATGTTATATGGCACACTAGTGCAACGTTAATAACTAGACACACTGATATGATAGTTATGATATGTGCGGTGCCATGCAATGCAGCAGTGCGTGCCATTCCATATAATGCACAGGTTTGCGGTATCTTTTGTAACGCACTGAAGAGGCACCGGTGCGTTCAATTTGTTAGAATGCACCGCCAGGATTTTATGCGAAATTAGTGTTTCTTCTTAGACCGAGGAATTGGTGATGCGCATTCCAATGTGCGGTGTTTGCGTTTATTAATATGTTAAGCAGAACCCGCGGT
Organism: Picea abies; assembly: GCA_900067695.1. Taxonomy (NCBI): domain Eukaryota; kingdom Viridiplantae; phylum Streptophyta; class Pinopsida; order Pinales; family Pinaceae; genus Picea; species Picea abies. Next base: position 5,774 of record CBVK0100352176.1, read on the forward strand.
GCTTAAATTGAAAGGACCCACCGTGTGCATGCGATGCTTCTCGTCAATTCATAGAACGCATTACGCTCGGGCCGGTCGAACACTTGAAGTCCATCATTGAAGCCCACAGAGAACAAGTCTTATGTATCATTCTTTTTCTGATATGGTCATCGACTTGTTGTTCTTCACCCACAGAGAAAAAGTACTTCATAGGTAAAGTGCGGCACCTGGAATTATGCAAGGATGAGGACGAGATCGGTATTACCAATGGCCACAGCCTCGGCGCTGTCCTCGCCAATCTGTGTGCCTTTGGCATCGTCGTCGATGGCAGAGTGGCATCAATTTCTAGTAGCAGGCATATATTCGGCTCTGTTATCGGATCAAATTGTATTACCGAATATCAAAATAAAATTGAGCGCGAAACTACCTTCCCTGGAACAAATCGTAAGGTTCGTATAGCTTTGCTAAGTACATGAATGGCGGGTATGTAACAAACTCTCAGCTATTCTAGATTTTATGTTGTGTTAATTTAAAAAAACACCTATTATTATTATTATTATTATTATTATGAGAGTATTTATTTATTTGATTTTAATATTTAGTTTAGGCTTGAAATATGTATTAGAAAAGAAATATATGTATTAAAAAAAAATTAAGAATATTAAAACAAAACTATTATTAAATTTTTTATTTAAATAATTTAAAAAAGTATTTAATTATAATTTAGTTTTTGTTTTATAGTGATATTTTGAATAAATATAATAAAAATATTTGTAATAAATTATGTATTTATAAAAATAATATACACATATTTACATTTAAATTTAATAATATCTAAAATTTTTTTTAAGAAACTAGTTTCCAAACTTCCATTTTCTTGATGGTAAAGCTTCCAAAAAACTCTTAAGTTCTTACAATATTTCCCAACTAATTGGGAACTTATTATTCCCCAACTTCCTAAACAAATTTTAGAGATGTTGGAGATGTCCAAAAAAGTTTTAGTGCATCTATGCAAAGTAAGACTATTTAGGATGAGGGTACATTGTTGCCCATGACTAATTAAAATCACCACACCAAATTTAACTCATATGATGGATATATTTGTTAAATTTTTTTTTATATAAAACAAAATTTATAGATTTCAATTTTATGTTCGTGGTCTATATAATCTTTGGAATATTAAAATATTCCAACTCTTACCACAAACATGTTTTTAATCAAAAAAAATAATTAATTTTTTTTGGTTAAAATATGAAGAAAATTTATTCTTTGTATACAAAGAAGTAAGTCTGTATAGGAAGAAGGTACATTGTTGTCCATCACTCAAGGAAAATCAAGACACCAAATTTATTTCATATAATAGATATATTTGTTAGAAAAATGGTTTTTTATAAAATACAATTTATAGATTTCAATTTTATGTAAATAGTTTTTCTATAGTACATATAGAAAAATAATATTCTATTTTATGTAAATAGTTTTTTTATAATATATTATAGATTTTAATTTTATGTAGATAATTTTTTTATAATATATAGAGAAAAATAATATATATAATAATCATTTAAAAATAATAAATTTTTAATATATTTTACATTATAGAAGCATTTAAAAAAAACTTAGTAAATGTTATTATCATCAATATATTTTTATATTATTAAAAATAGTATATCAAAATCAAATAATCTATTATAAAATAAAATATGAATAATTATATTAAAAAACTTATAAATTAAAAAAAAACAAATTTTATAACCCACTTCCATTAAACAATTTAAAATCCTGCAACCAAACCAAAACTCCACCCAAACCCAATACGCTATCTAAATTAATATAATTCACATAACCATCTTCCTATAAACATCCGTCTTTGAAGGAAATACTTGAAACTGAATGGATATGATATTGACATTCTCATCCTCATGTAAGGTGTGTTAACCTTGTGAGTTTATTGAATGTGGTTTTAAGTCTCTTAGAAGTGGTCCAAGGCTGACCGTTTATTGAAGTACTCAATAATGAAATATAAATATTAAATATTAAGTATGTGGTTTTAAGTCTCTTAGAAGTGGTCCAAGGATGACCGTTAATTGAAGTACTTAATAATGGAATATAAATGTTAAATATTAAGTATATTTTAAAGGTTTTATTTTTTGGAATGTTTATTGGTATATTTTAGGTCAATTTTTTTTGAAATCTATTAAAAATTGCTAAAAATATTTTTAAGATATTAAATTTATATATGTTTTTAAAATGGAATTTAAAATATATAAAATAGTGATTTCACCTAAATCCATTTCACCTGATTCAAAAAAATAAAAAATCAAAATATTTAAACAACCCATACATATTATAAAGTCTTCTCGTGACTTTATTTTGTGAGTTTATTGAATATGTTTTTAAGTCTCTTAGATGTGGCTGACATTTAATGGAAGTACTCAATAATGAAACATAAATACTATAATAATAATGGAAATAGTGAATATAATAGTATAAATATTAGTTTCATTTTATCATTTATCTAAAAAGGGAAAACAAGATATAAAGAAATCGAGAAATCACTTAATGATTTTAAGTAACATTTGAGAGTTCTTTTATAGAATATAGGGGGTTCATTTCCGTTGATCCTTAGGGTTGGTCAGGGTCAGAGTGTCGACAAATAAAAAATGAAAAAAATATATTTAAAAATTTTACAACATTTTTTTTTCTAGAATCCATATTAAATAACTAAACAATCCTACACAGCCAATCATAAGTAGTCATCACCAGGTCTATGGCCTATGCCGTAATGACTCGTAGTCAGAGACTCACAGGCCCAGCAAAGCAGAAAGGGATGCGTATAGAATGTGTACGGATTCCTGGACGCACATAGACTGTGAAACTGGTTTGAAAGTCCAATACTTCTTTACAAAATTTGGGATTCGTACAATGGAAAAGCTATTTCATATAACACGATATAGATCAGATGTACAAATTCCGTGGAAAGAGATGAGATATACAACGTATATATCCAGAGAATAATGGATTAATATATCTATGGGCGCTTGTGGTTCTGCGTGTAGATGTAATCTGTATGTGCAGCTAAACTTCGCCGATTGAAACACTCTTCTTCATTCTCATTCTTCTCGCACTCCTCTTCACCGTCTATTCGCTGCGCCTCTTCTTCTTTATTACCTGACTGTAAACCCTACAATTGATAAAGACAAAGTCAAGACGATGAAATTGAAAAATGGAAACAAAAAAAATGAAACTGCAAATAAGTATACGAATTCTTACAGCTGGGCTGAGCGTGAATTCATCTTTCATAAACGACTCCGAGCTTTCTATGAAATTTCTCCCACTGCCTGCATAGGGATGAAATATACATTTTATCAGAATTTGTATGATGTCCGAGCCTAACTATATCGACTCAAAACTAAGATATATCAAAATCCACGTCTCTGATTTGCAAATAATTCAGCCCAGATTGTGTGTATAGAAAGAAATAGCGCAATATTACCTCTTTCAAGTGGACGGATTGCAATTACAGTTGCCAGAAGCAGGATGGAAAATAGCATGAAAAGCCAAAGTTTCGCAGGTTGTCCCTGCATTGAACTGCTGCACATTTTCACCATTTCTTCCTGGCCCCCGAGTATCCCAACTTTGTAGAATCAGTCGTTAGAGTTAATAATTAATAAAGAGATAGTGTGGCGATTCAGTGAACAGACATATGCAATTATATAGAACTTAAGAATTAATAAAGAAATATAAGAAGTCAAAAACATTGACATCAATATATATTTCTTTTATAGAATCTAGAAGCTTGAGCTGTTAAAAGATCAAAGGGGGAGCCAAAAGATTTTCCATGGAAATGGTCCCTCCATGACTTGTTAATTTGAAGAGTAAACTCCTGGTCGTCGTTAGACCAAAGCCGCCGCTTCAAAAACTGCGCGTTTAACTATTCTCGAGTTTGTAAAGCTTATCGTCAACAGTTGCATTTCCGAAGCTTCTGTCTCTTTTGAGAAGCTTCTCTTATCGTCTGACTTTGCAGTTATTTTTTACGTCAGCGTTCATCATCCGTGCTTTTTTTTTTTACTTGTCGCCGAAGCTTTGTTCTCGTTCTGTTCTAGATCACAACTCCCACCCACGAAAAAAGGTGAAATATCTTGGTTCCTTTATAAAAATGTGAACGAGGATCTTATCAAGGATTGCATGTTTAAAATAGTTTGAATAAAAACCAGTTTTTAATATTTCATAGTTCATCGAGTTTAACAACTGGATTATTGTTTGATTTTTAAATATTTGACTATAAGGTGTAAGATTATTTGACTACTTTATCACTGGGTGAAATTCATTGTGAGGCACAGTAGATATGATTTGTTAAAGTATTCGAATATTTGAAAACAACAATAGCTATCAAAGATCTATCAATTAGAATCACAAGCATCAGCATCAGGCTGCGTCATTTTTAAAAAATACCAGTATTTGATCCTTTCATTGAATTTTTTATTATTCTAAAATATCTTTAAGGTAAAGTTAAAATGTATGGATGCTAATTTATCTATAGTTGACTTGTTTGATTTTAAAAACTTTTTATTTTTATTTTTCTCATTAGTAAATTATTTATTAAAAATTTAAAAATATATATTTTACATACAACAAATAAATATAACAAAAATCTCTCCATTTCACAAACCAAATTCAATTATGTAAAACGAATTCTTATTGAAAATGTAGAGCAGAATTGACTGGAATGTGTATGCAATATCTAAGGTTTAATTCTTGAACTTCGCGTTTGGACTGTGGCACTGCCTTCAAATTCATTTAGATCACTGGATGGATCAACCAACAGTATTGGACTTGTTAAAGGATAGTATTGGGAACTTTATCCAAAGGATCCTTTCAATAATGAAATTTTGTTGTTAATGAAATTAAAAATAATGCTAGTTCATATAATAAAATATAACAATTTTTCTATGCATCGAAAAGACTTATAATATAGAGAAAAAAGCAAGAAAGATTAAGCTTTGGTTTAACTATCGAAAACAATATCTAATCTAATTTGTGGACATTATCCTTTACATAAAAAACAAGAAAGATTAAGCTTTGGTTTAACTACCTAAAACAATATCTAATTTGTGGACATTATCCTTTACATATAATTCATTTGTATTTTTTTCAAATTTGATTTAATATAATATCTTGATGAATCTTCTAATTTGTGGACATTATCCTTTTCATATAATTCATTTGTATATTTTCCAAATTTGATTTAATATAATACCTTGATGAAGATACGTGCAAGTTGGTCTTGATTAGTACACAGCTACAAATTAAAAACTGCCCACAAGTGAGACTATGCTCACACAAAACTCTATATTAAATTTGATAAATTGCATATAGATTTATAGGTTAGGATAGCTTCTAACAATCTCTTAAATTTGTGGATGTACATTAGAAATATGTTCTAACAGTTTTCTAACTATGGCATTTCACCATTATTATACAACACTCCATCTTAATGGAGAAATGGATTTAATACAATAAAAACACATAACATGTATGCCGGTCTTAGTCTCGGCTAGGCTTACAAACATTACGAAGGATAATTCAAACAAAACCTTAAAATTTGTTTCAACTCCATCTATGAGTGACTTTTTCATTATTGTTGATTAAGGTTGGTTGTCATTGATGTCAACCCTTGAACAAAGCCCCACAGCACAAAGGTTTGGGTAATGGACCCAATATTGTTTGATGCAAAAATCACTGTAACACCCTGTTTCCCCCAGTCTGTAAAAATAACTATATTGGCCAAGAACTATGGAAAACTCAAAGATGTGAATGTTTGATTTGACAGACCTTTGTATAAAACGTCGATGAATGTAAATTATATCATGAATATGTGTCGCATGATTGCTGGGAAGGGGATGTGTTGAAAGAGACCACGATGGCTGATGAGAGGTGGTGGAAGGGGCCAAGAATCGCTGCATTAACTTCCACCGAACCGAAACCGTACTGGTTTGTACGTGCTCGGAAACCAAAGCTCACTCTCTGACCCCGGAATGAATTACCCACCAGGATGGTAGGTGGGGAGGCTCCTCAAGAGTAAATGAGGGGATGGGGGCGAGCCGCCCATCCACAGAAGCTCTCAGACATGACCACGGACAGGGAAATTCGTGCCACACGCAACCTCGCAGGAAAAAAAGGCAAGGAAAGAAGTGTGGAAGGGGGAAGAGGAGTGCGCGTGATGAGAATCATGGAAGGAGAACCAGAGGAACTCCGAAAATACAGATAGTCATGAGCAGAGGAGAAGGGGAGTAACCTTCGTCCTTGACTTCTGTGAGCTGGAAGTAGGAGATTGAGTCTCAAAGCATTGTGGTCTAGCTTAGGGGTGGCTAGTGGTAAATCCGGTTGGAATCACTGAGCCTACGGTTGGGTGGAAACGAGCACCCCTCTCAACATTCACATCAAATCTGGAATTTTTGATAAGTGTTATATCTTGCATTTGGAATTGAATGTCATGATCGCATGCTCATTTTTATACGTTCGTAAATAGTTTGTGTATAGAAGTGTTTTCCTTGTGTTTTGATTTGGAAATAATGGATACATGCTTATACTGATATAACTACAAATTGGTTAATGTATGGAATGTGTAAGTTTAGGATATGAGTCCATTCCCCTGAGGATTGACCCATCTAACTGGGTTTGCGCTATGCCTTGGTTTATCCTCCCGAAGGCACCTTTTTCGGGAAAGTTCCCTTGATTTCCAGAGTTGGAGTGAGCCCCTTGAAAATAATACCATTGTGGTAAATCTATGATTTTACCTTGCCCCTGTCGCAAAGTAAATGGGCTTCAAAGTTTCATCTCCCGGGAAACCCAGGTGCGAGACCCCCTTGTCTTCACACATCATGAAATCCCGACTTGCAAAACCCCAAAAAGAGCTTAGTGTATATATGGGCTTCGAAGTTTCGGCTCTTGGGAAACCGAGGTGAGAGACCCCCTTGTCTTCGCACATCGCGAAATCCTGACTCGCGAAACCCCTAAATGAGCTTAGTGTATAGATAGGCTTCAGAGTTTCGACTCCCAGGAAACCCAGGTGCGAGACCCCATTGTTTTCGCACATCACGAAGTCTCGACTTGACAAACCTCGAAATGAGCTTAGTATTTATATGATTTCGACATTTCGGCACCCGGGAAAACCCAAGGGTTTGAACCCCTCGTCTTTGCAAGCTGCGAAATCCTAGTACACGAAATCTCAGTAGGTGAAATCCCGAAGCGTTGTAGTGTGAATTGATTTCGGCGTTTTGGCACCTAGGAAAACCCAAGGGTATGAACCCCTCGTCTTCTCAAACTGCGAAATCCCGGTACGGGAAATTCCGGTAGGTGAAATCACGAAGCAATGTAGTGTGAATTGATTTTGGCGTTTCAGCACCCGTGAAAACCCAAGGGTATGAACCCCTCACCTTCGCAAGCTGTGAAATCTCAGTAGGTGAAATCCCGAAGCGGTGTAGTGTAAATTGATTTCGGCGTTTCGACACTCGGAAAAACCCAAGGGTATGAACCCCTTGTCTTTGCAAGTTGCGAAATCCCAGCACACGAAATCCCAGTATGTGAAACTCCGAGTCGGCTTAGTGTGAATAGGATTTTGGGTTTCGGGGTTTGAAGAGTCGAAGAACTCAACTCCCTTGCTTTTCGAACTCCCAGTTTTCGAAGTCCCGATACGGTTTCTGAAGTCCCAAAATGCGAAAGGTGCCTCCTGGCTTATCCCGGGGTCATAACCGATGATCACATGGAGGTGAAGCCTGCGTTTGGTTCTTGAGTTGTACATGACAGATTTTCAATGAAAGAACCAGTGGATTGGTTTAGTGAAGGTCCCGATCAGAAGACCTAGCCTACGCTAGAACCTCATAGGAATTCAGGAACTCTGTCCCTCAATAAAAAAGGAGAAAGAAAAAAAAAAGAGAAAAATATATTATGCCGTAGTGGGTGTGTGACAATTTGGTATTAGAGCATGGTCAAAACACTTGTCCTGCTTGGGCTCATGAACGGGTTGCACAAAGACTCCATTTGAAGTACTCTTAAAAGGAGTAACCCTCTATCTTAACCCCCTTAATCACGATTCAAAGTTAAGAATGAAAACTCCTATTGTGTGTATGCATGTGAAAAATATGAATTATGTGATGGTTATGAATGAATATAAATATTGACTAACAACAAGCATTTTTATTTTTCACACAAGCGGATGATCAACCGCGGGAAACTGTAGACGCATAGAATGGTGACTCACCACCAAGTGGGAGATGGCTCCCACAATAAAGACAAAGAGTCTGACGAAAGGAGGGCGGTAGGGACCCCTCTAGATCTAGCTAAGACTGTGAGGAGCCTCATGGTCGAACTACAGAGCTGCAAGGTCGACAACAAGAGGATGATGAAAGAGCAAGAGAAGCAAACGAAAAATTAATGCAGTCTTACTGCAGAGTTTATCCGACCTACAAAAACAATTGTAGCATGAACCTGACACCACTCTCGTGGACCGACGACGGACAAAGAAAATTCAAAGTCCACCTGAGATACAGAAACGTGGTCTTTTAAGTGGCCACACTGGGAAGAGCACCTCGAGGAAGGTCCACCCCAGATATAAGGGACAAGTGTCGGATGATTCCTTTGGAAAGGAAGCTGGTGACTCAGAGGAATCTTCTAGCAGCAGAACTAGTTCTTATTCCCGAAGAAAACTGAAGAAGCAAAAGCATTCCAAGAGTCATAATCTTGAAGAATTCAGGAAAGTAAAACCACCCTCTTTTGACGGTGAAATAAAGAAGGGAGAGGAAGTGGAGGCATGGATGATTGGACTAAAGAAGTATTTCAGAGTCCATGACTTCTCAGAAAATTTGAAGGCCCGAGTATCCACCTTCAACTTGAATGGAAAGGCTTCCATTTGGTGGGAAGACCTTAAGAATGTAAAATGGATTCACGAAGAGGGCTTGTCTTGGGAATGGTTTGAGAAATACTTCAGGAATAAGTATCGGTCAGAAAAGTATTTCAACGAAAAGACTAAAGAATTCTATGAACTCAAGCTAGGGAAACTCACCATAGAGGAATATGTTAGTAGATTCCTCGAGTTGTTGAGGTACGTACCCTATATAAAAGAAGAAAAGGAAAAGGTGCAATGATTCATCAGTGGGCTACCTAAGGACTATCAAAATAGGATTGAGTTTGATGAGCCAAAGTCCCTAGAAGACACTATCCAAAAGGAAAGATATTGTTATGAACAGCTTGGGCATCAGAATTAACCTCGTGAAGGCTGGAAGTAGAAGAATAGTTATGGATTCCAGAAAAAATGGGTTTAAATCTCCAAGATTTAAAAATTATAAAAAGGACTCAAGGATGAGATTTCCAACCCGAAGTGTACACCAGTAGAATTTCCCCTCCTAGAGCAGAAATAAACCTTTTGCATCTACCTCAGGAAGGATTGATAACCCAAAGAAAGAACCCTTGAAATGTTGGTGTTGTGGAGAAGAGCATCTACTGAGGGACTGCTCGCGCCAACAACAGAACAGTCGGAGAATTTACAACGTTCAAGAAGCTACCACCACCAATGATGTGGCCAGGAGTGTGTCGCAAATCTATGCAGCCTTGGATAATAAACAAGATGACCACCAAGCTTCAGTGGTGGAGATGGAAGGTATGGTCACCAACCACCTAGTGTCTATTCTACTTGACCTTGGTTCAAATTTGAGTTATATAGCTCCTAAGGCTGTTGATAAGTGTAAATTACAACCACATAAACATGCCAAGCCATGGTTGGTACAGTTAGCCACTAGCACCAAAAGAAAGGTAGTGAAGGTCATACCAGCTTGCCAATTCACTATAGGTGAATTCCCCACCTAAGCAACCCTTAACGTATTACCCCTAGGATCATATGACTTGTTGATTGGTATGGATTGGCTAGCCACATATAAAGCCAGACTGGACTGTTACCATAAAAGCTTAGAATGTATAAGTGAAGAAGGAAGAAGGATAACCCTTCAAGGGATCCAAAAACCTGTCTCGGTGAGATGGATATCAACCCTTCAAATGAGAAAGTATTATAGAAAGGGATGTCCACTATATGTGATATAGGTGTTGAAATCAGTTGAAGATGACAAACCGAGCCTCGAAGACCACCCCACACTAAGAGAATATAGAGATGTATTTCCAGAAGAGGTACAGGGTTTACCTTCGAGAAGGGACATTGACTTCTTGATAGAACTTGCACCAGGAGTGGTGCCAGTGTCTAGGACACCCTTCAGGATGAGCACACCTGAGCTAGTTGAGCTTAAATTATAGCTAAAAGAAATGATGGACAGAGGCTACATCTGGCCTAGCATGTCTCCATGGGGAGAACCAGTCCTGTTTGTGAAAAAGAAAGACGGTACCCTTCGACTGTGCATAGATTATAGACAACTCAATAAGGTAACCATAAAGAACAAGTACCCCTTACCTAGGATTAATGACCTGTTCGATCAATTGGGAGGTGCCTCCATCTTCTCAAAGATTTACTTGACAACTGGATACCATCAAGTCCGAAGCAAGGGTGAAGACATCCACAAAAATGCCTTTAGGACGAGATATGGTCACTATGAGTTTGTGGTAGTACCATTTGGATTGACCAATGCCCCTGCCACTTTTATGTGCTTGATGAACAATGTGCTCAGCAAATTCCTAGACAAATTTGTACTGGTTTTCATTGACAATATCTTAATTTACTCCAAGAATAGAGAGGAACACGAGGAACACCTTAGGCTTGTACTTCCAGTGCTAAGAGAACATCAGCTCTATGCCAAATTTAGCAAGTGTGACTTTTTCCAGAAGCAAATACATTACTTGGGCCATGTCCTATCTGAAGAAGGAGTAACAGTAGACCCTCACAAGATTAGGTCTATCATGGAATGGCCTACCCCTAAGGACGTTTCAGATATCAGATCCTTTATGGGCTTAGCATGATATTACAGAAGATTTATAAAGGGATTCTCCAAGATTGGTTGTCCAATCATTGCCCTCCAAAAGAAGGGGGCTAAATTCACATGGACACAAAAATGTGAAGAAAGATTTCAAACCCTAAAACATCTACTGACCCATGCACTCGTGTTGAAGATCGCCAATTCCAAAGTTGACTTCCTCATGTGTACATATGCCTGCAAGGAAGGGCTTAGAGGATTCCTTATGCAAGGAGGAAGTGTGGTCTGCTATGAATCCCAAAAATTGAATGAGCACGAAGTCAACTATGTGACCCATGATTTAGAGCTGGCTGCCATAGTGCATGCCTTAAAAATGTGGAGGCATTACCTCCTGGGAAGGAAATTCGTACTTATGACATATCACTGTGGATTATGATATATGTTTGACCAACCAAATCTCAATGCCAGACAAGCTAGGTGGATGGCCCTCCTTAGCAAGTTTGATTTTGAAATCAAACATATTAAAGGAAAAGAAAATAAGGTGGTCGATGCCCTTAGTAGAAGTATGAAAACAATTCACTTGGCAGCGGTGAGCACCTGCAAGACAGATGTCAAGGAAAGAGTCTGGAATGCACAAGAAATAGACACATTCTTCCAGATCATGACCTCGTACCTGGAGCAAGAACCCACAGGGATAAAGTATGAAGGCTACCAGATGATAGATGGAGGTCTGCTAACTTAGAGAAACAGATTGTATATTCTAGATTGTGATGACTTGAAGAGGTTCATAATGGATGAACTACATAAAATACCCTATACTGATCACCCAGGATACCAGAAGATGATCACGGCCACAAGGAAACAATTCTATTGGCCTGGACTGAAGAAATACATAGCTAAATACTTAACCAAATGCATAGAGTGCCAACAGGTTAAAGCAGAACACCGATACCCAGCGAGATTATTACAACCTCTACCCATCCCAGAATGGAAATGGGAAACCATCTCCATGGATTTCATCACCGGATTACCAACCTCGACCAAATAGAATGACGCCATCATGTTAGTGGTGGATAAATTGAGCAAGTCCACTCATTTTATCCCCGTAAAGTTGACTTGCAAGGAAATAAACATCGCCAACTTATTCATGAAGGAGGTATTCAGACTACATGGTATGCCTAGAGAGATCGTGTCTGACAGAGACACGAAATTTACTTCCAACTTTTGGAAATCCTTGATGGTTGGTCTGGAGACCAAATTACTGTTTAGCACAGCCTATCATCCTCAAACCAATGGACATACGGAAAGAGTGAACCAAATATTAGAAGACATGCTAAGGATGCATGTAATGCATCAACCCAAAAAGTGGGAAGACTACCTACCACTGGTGGAATTCGCCTACAACAACGGCTACAAAGAATCCCTGAAGATGAGCCCTTTCGAAGTCCTCTATGGTAGGCCATGCAACACTCTAGCCAGTTGGAGTAATCCCATAAAAAAAATTACTATTGGACCGGACATGTTGAAAGAAATGGAACAACAAGTGACTCAGATAAAACAAAATCTAAAGGTCCCTCCGAATTGATAGAAAAGTTACGTCGACCGAAAGAGAACTCCAAGGGAGTTCAAGGTGGGAGACCATGTATATCTCACAGTTAGAACCAGGAAGAGTTCCCTAAAGATGGGAGCTTGTGCCAAGTTGGAACCACGGTATTGTGGACCCTTTCAAGTTCTAGATAGAGTGGGACCTATAGCCTATAGGATAGCACTTCCTCCCACCGTAAAAGCACATAATGTTTTCCATGTTTCATTATTAAAGAAATATGTACATGATTCTAATCATATAATTGACTGGTTTGTGATCTAGGTGGAATCGAAGGGAGAATTCCTGCCAGAACCTCAATGCATACTGGACAAAAAGGAAACCCCACTTAGGAACCGAACCATTGCACAAGTCAAGGTGCAGTGGAAAAATTTTGGCCCAAATGAGGCTACATGAGAAATGGAAGATGCCATGAAACAGGGATATCCAATTTTGTTTACTTCTATACATACACGTCATATTGACAGAAAGAACATCGAGGACAATGTTCCTTTAAGGGGGAGGAAATTGTAATACCTTGTTTCCCCCAGTCTATTAAAATAACTATATTGGCCAAGAACTATGGCAAACTCAAAGATGTGAATGTTTGATTTGACAGACCTTTGTATAAAAGGTTGATGAATGTAAATTATATCATGAATATGTGTCACATGATTGCTGGGAGGGGGCTGTGATGAAAGATACCATGATGGATCATGATAGGTGGTGGAAGGGGCTGGGAATGTCTACGTTAACTTCCACTGAACCGAAACTGTACTGGTTTGTACGTGATCGGAAACCAAACCTCACTCTCTGACCCCAAAATGAATTACCCGCCAGGACGGTAGGTGGGGAGGCTCCTCAAGAGTAAATGAGGGGATGGGGGTGAACTTCCCATCCGCAGAAGCTCTCAGACTTGACCACGGACAGGGAAATTCATGCCACACGCAATCTTGTAGGAAAAAAAGGCAAGGAAAGAAGTGTGGAAGGGGGAAGAGGAGCACGCATGACAGGAATCATGGAAGGAGAACCAGAGGAACTCCGAAAATATAGAGAGTCATGAGTAGAGGAGAAGGGGAGTAACCTTCATCCTTGACTTCTGTGAGCTGGAAGTAGGAGACTGAGTCTCAAAGCATCGTGGTCTAGCTTGGAGGTGGCTAGTGGTAAATTCAGTTGGAATCACTGAGCCTACGGTTGGGTGGAAACGAGCACCCCTCTCATCATTCGCATCACGTACACAACTTTTGATAAGTGTTATATCTTTCATTTGGAATTGAATGTCATGATCACATTCTCATTTTTATACGCTCATAAATAGTTTCTCTATAAAAGTGTTTGCCTCATGTTTTTATTTGGAAATAATGGATGCATGCTTATACTGATATGACTACAAATTGGTTAATGTATGGAACGTGTAATTTCAGGATACGAGTCCATTCCCTTGAGGATTGACCCATCTAACTGGGTTCATGCTATGCCCTGGTTTATCATCCCAAAGGCACCTTTTTTAGGAAAGATCCCTCTCTTTCAAGAGTTGAAGTGAGCCCCTTGAAAAGAATACCATTATGGTAAATCTGCAAGTTTACCTTGCCCCTGTCACGAAGTAAATGGGCTTCAAAGTTTTTGCTCCAGGGAAACCCACGTGCGAGACCCCCTTGTCTTCCCACATCGTGAAATCCTGATTTGTGAAACACTGAAATGAGCTTAGTGTATATATGGGCTTCGGAGTTTCGGTTCCTGGGAAACCCAGGTGCGAGACCCCCTTGTCTTCGCACATCGCAAAATCCTGACTTGCGAAACCTCGAAATGAGCTTAGTGTATAGATGGGCTTCGAAGTTTCAGCTCCCAAGAAAACCAGGTGCGAGACCCCCTTGTTTTCTCACATTGTGAAGTCCTGGCTTGCGAAACCTCGAAATGAGCTTAGTATTTATATGATTTAGACATTTCGACACCCGGGAAAACCCAAGTGTATGAACCCCTCACCTTTGTAAGCTACAAATTCCCAGTACGCGAAATCCTAGTAGGTGAAATCTCGAAGCGGTGTAGTATGAATTGATTTCGGCATTTCGGCACCCAGGAAAACCCAAGGGTATGAACCCCTCGTCTTCGCAAGCTGCGAAATCCCGGTACGCAAAATCCTGAAGCAGTGTAGTGTGAATGGATTTTGACATTTCGGCACCTGGGAAAACCCAAGGGTATGAACCCCTTGTGTTCGCAAGCTACGGAATCCCAATATGTGAAATCTCAGTAGGTGAAATCCCGAAGCGGTGTATTGTGAATTGATTTTGTCATTTCGGCACGTGGGAAAACCCAAGGGTATGAACCCCTCTTCTTCACAAGTTGCGAAATCCCGGTATGTGAAAATCCTAGTCGGCTTAGTGTGAATAGGATTTTAGGTTTCGGGGTTTGAAGAGTCAAAGAACTTGAATCCCTTGCATTTCGAACTCCCAGTTTCCGAAGTCCCGATACAGTTTCTGATGTCCCGAAATGCGAAAGGTACCTCTTGGCTTAACCCAGGGTCATAACCGATGATCACATGGAGGTGAAGCCTGTGCTTGGTGCTTGAGTTGTACATGATGGTTTTTCAATGAAAGAACTAGTGGATTGGTTTAGTGAAGGTCTCGATCGGAAGACATAGCCTATGCTAGAACCTTGTAGGAATTCAGGAACTCTGTCCCTCGATAAAGAAGGAGAAATAAAAAAAGAAAGTGAAAAATCTATTATGCCATAGTGGGTGTGTGAAAATCACTCATTATTGTCTTGTCATGGTTGATAAGAAGTAAAGATGGATGAGATCCAAAGTGGTCCCCTTATGGTGAAAGCCCTCACGGGAAGATGCTTTGCAAAGTAAGAGAACCCATGCTTAATTATGGGATAATGAGATGAAGGACAATGAATTTTTCACCTAAACTATTCCTATATAGATAGTGCTTATCATTCCATTTCCAGTGGTATGTGGAACGTCACATAACTCCTCACGGTTAGAAAGTTATGGCCATGAGAAGTTAGAGACCCCAGGTTTGGGTAATGTACCCAAGTTTGTTTGATGGATAACGATATGAGTTATGATATATTTTCAGATAATACTATTGTATATGGATAGTAAATGTCATTCCATTTCTGGTGGTATGTGGAACGTCACATAACTCCTCACGGTTT
>CBVK0100352177.1:0-21405 GCA_900067695.1 Picea abies
ACATATAAGAAAAAGCATTCTGTGGTTTTCTCCCAATTTGGGTTTCCACGTAAAACACTGGTGTACTGTGTATGTGTATGATTGTTCATTTGTTCATTGCTTATTTACTCTGCAGTTATTGAATAATAATGCTTCATTGATATAACACTTGGATTATATGGTTAAATTGTTCTATTACTGATTCACCCCCCTCTCAGTAATCCAACACTTTACTCATTGATTTCGAGAATTAGTGTTTTGCTCAGATTGAAGCAAAAAAACATTATTGAATTAAGGGGTTCAATTTATGAAACCATGCCTCAGGAGCAGATGGAAAATATAGTCACCTAGTCTATGCCTAAACAATATTGCAACATCTCATGGAACTCAAAAATGTTGCTCTGTTAGGTTTTTATGCCCTTAGGAGCAATTGGCCAAGAGTCCCCAAAATGGTTTGGAATGCGATTTGCAACTGGGCATATAACGAATATCGATACTTGGATTGATAAATCATTGACTCTGATCGATTCTCGAGATAGGATTTCATCTAGAGCACCCCTCACTCACAGGTGCCATGCCTCAGAAGTTTCTTTAATCATTGATTTTGAGAAATAGTGTTTTTCTTAGTTTGAAACAATGCATCATTTGGATTAAGGGTCCAATTTACCAAAACAGGCCTCGGTAGAGGATGGATAATTTGGTCACCTAGTCCATGGCTAAACAAGATTGCATCATCTCATGGAACTCAAAAATGTTTCTCTGTTAGTCTTTTATTCCATGAGCAGGAATTGGCCAAGAGTCCTCGAAATGGTTTGGGATGTGACTTGCAACTGGGCCTAAAATGAAAAACCGAGTCTCGGATTGAGGAACCTTCATCTCTGTTGTATTCCTAGCATAGGATTTTAGCTAGAGAACCCCTCTCTCCCGATTCCAACCCCTCGATAACTAGTGCTATGCCTAGTAAGAAGTAATGCAACATTTGGATTTAGGGGTCCAATTTATGAAACCATGCCCCAAGAGAAGATGGACAATGTGGACACCTATTCCATGCCTAAACAAGCATGCAAAATCTCATGGTGCTAAAAAATGATGTTATGTTAGGCTTTTATGCCCTGAGGAGGAATTGTCAAGAGTCCCTGAAATGGTTTAGGATGCGACTTGTAACTAGGCATTAAACGAAAACCGAGACTCAGATTGAGGAACCGTCGAATCCGATGGATTCCTAGGATAGGATTTTAGCTAGAGCACTCCTCACATTTGGGTTCCTGCCACAGAAGTTGCTTTACTCATTGATTTTCAGAACTAGTGTTTTGCTCAGTTTGAAGCAAAAAAAAATTGTTGGATTAAGGGGTCCAATTTACAAAACCATGCCTCGGAAGCGGATAAAAAATATATTCACCTAGTCCATGCCTAAAAAATCTTACAACATCTCACAGAACTCAAAAATGCTACTCTATTGGGTTTTTATGCCCTCAGGAGCAATTGGCCAAGAGTCCCCGAAATGGTTTGGGATGCGACTTGCAATTGGGCATATAACGAATATCGAGACTCGGATTGAGGAACCATCGACTCTAGAGCACCCCTCACTCACCATAGGATTTCATCTAGAGCACCCCTCACTCATGGATTCCATGCCAGAGAAGTTTCTTTAATCATTGATTTCGAGAATTAGTGTTTTGCTCAGTTTGAAGTAATGCAACATTTGGATTAAGGGTCCAATTTACCAAACCATGGCTTGAGAGAGGATGGATAATTTGGTCACCTAGTCCATGCCTAAAAAAACTTACATCATCTCATAGAACTCAAAAATGTTTCTTCGTTAGTCTTTTATGCCCCGATCGGGAATTGGCCAAGAGTCCCCAAAATGGTTTGGGATGCGACTTGCAACTGGGTATAAAATGAAAACCAAATCTTGGATTAAGGAACCGTCATCTCTGTTGGATTCCTATCATAGGATTTTAGCTAGAGTACCCCTCACTCCCGGTTCCAACCCCTCGGAAGTTGGTTTTTTCATCGATTTCGACAACTAGTGCTTTGCTCAGTAAGAAGTAATGCAAGATTTGGATTTAGGGGTCCAATTTACGAAACCATGCCTCGCGAGTGGATGGACAATGTGGCCACCTATTCCATGCCTAAAAAAGCATGTAGAATGTCATGGAGCTAAAAAATGATGCTCCGTTAGGCTTTTATGCCCCGAGGAGGAATTGTTAAGAGTCTCTGAAATGGTTTGGGATGTGACTTGAAACTGTGCATAAAACAAAATTTGAGACTCGAATTTAGGAATTGTTGACTTCGATGGATTCCTGGGATAGGATTTTAGTTACAGCACCCCTCACTCATAGGTATCATTCCTAAGAAGTTTCTTTACTCATTAATTTCGAGAACTAGTGTTTTTCTCAGATTGAAGCAAAAAAACATTGTTGGGTTAAGGGGTCCAATTTATGAAACCATGTCTCGGGAGAGGATGGAAAATATAGTCACCTCTTCCATGCCTAAAAAATATTGCAACATCTCACGGAACTCAAAAATGTTGCTCCGTTAGGTTTTAATGCCCTCGGGAGCAATTGGCTAAGAGTCCCCGAAATGGTTTGGGATGCGATTTTCAACTAGGCGTATAACGAATATCAAGAATCAGATTGAGGAACCTTGACTCTAATGGATTCTTGGGATAGGATTTCATCTAGAGAACCCCTCACTCACATGTACGATGCCTCATAAGTTTCTTTAATAATTGATTTCGATAACTAGTGTTTTTCTCAGTTTGAAACAATGCAACATTTGGATTAAGGGTCCAATTTACCAAACCATGCCTCGGTAGTAGATGGATAAGTTTTTCACCTAGTCCATGCCTAAACAAGCTTGTAGCATATTAAGGAACTCAAAAATGTTTCTCCATTAGTATCTTTTGCCATGAGAGGGAATTGGCCAAGAGTCCTCAAAATGGTTTGGGATGAGACTTACAACTGGGCATAAAACGAAAATCAAGTCTTGGATTGAGGAACCTCCATCTTTGTTGTATTCCTGGGATAGGATTTTAGCTAGATCACCCCTCCCTCCCAGTTCCAACCCCTTAGAAGTTGTTTTTTTCATCGATTCGATAAATAGTGCTATGCTCAGTAAGAAGCAATGCAACATTTGGATTTTGGGGTCCATTTTACGAAACCATGTCTTGAGAGAAAATAGACAATGTGGTCACCTAGTCCATGCCTAAAAAAGCATGTAGAATCTTAGGGAGCTCAAAAATGTTGCTCCGTTAGGCTTTTTATGCCCCGAGGAGGAATTGCCAAGAGTCCTCGAAATGGTTTGGGATGTGACTTGCAATTGGGCACAAAACAAAAAATGAGACTCGGATTGAGGAACCATCAAATCCGATGAATTCTTAGGATATGATTTCAAATAGAGCTCCCCTCACTCCTGGGTGCCATGCCTCAAAAGTTGCTTTACTCATTGATTTCGAGAAATAGTGTTTTTCTCAGTTTGAAGCAAAAAACCATTATTGGATTAAGGGGTCCAATTTAAGAAACTGTGCCTTGGGAGTGGATGGAAAATATATTCATCTATTCCATGCCTAAAAAATCTTGTAGCATCTCATGGAACACAAAAATGTTGCTCCGTTAGGTTTTTATGCCCTCATGAGCAATTGGCTAAGAGTCCCCAAAATGGTTTGGGATGCAACTTGCAACTGGGCATATAACAAATATCGAGACTCGGATTGAGTAACCGTCAACTCCGATGGATTCCTGAGATAGTATTTCATCTAGAGCACCCATCACTCATGGGTTCCATGCCTTAGAAGTTTCTTTAATCATTGATTTCGAGAACTAGTGTTTTGCTTAGTTTGAAGCAATGCAACATTTGGATTAAGGGTCCAATTTACCAAACCATGCCTCGGGAGAGGATGGATAAGTTGGTCACCTATTCCATGCGCAAAAAACCTTGCAACATCTCACAGAACTCAAAAATGTTGCTTTGTTAGTCTTTTATGCCCTAAGAGGAAATTGGCCAAGAGTCCCTGAAATGGTTTGGGATGCGACTTGGAACTGGGTATAAAACAAAAACTGAGTCTCGGATTGAGAAATCATCATCTCTGTTGGATTCCTAGCATAGGATTTTATCTAGAGCACCCCTCACTCCTGGTTCCAACCCCTCGGAAGTTGGTTTTTTCATTGATTTCGATAACTAGTGCTTTTCTCAGTAAGAAGCAATGCAACATTTGGATTTATGGGTCTAATTTATGAAACCATGCCTCGAGAGAGGATGGACAATGTGGTCACCTAGTCCATGCCTAAAAAAGCATGCAAAATCTTATGGAGCTCAAAAATGTTTCTCCGTTAGGCTTTTATGCCCCGAGGAGGAATTGCTAAGAGTCCCCGAAATGGTTTGGGATGAGACTTGCAACTGGGCATAAAACGAAAGTCGAGACTCGGATTGAGGAACCGTTGACTCTGATGGACTCCTGGGATAGGATTTCAGCTAGAGCACCCCTCACTCCCAGGTGTCAAGCCCTCAGAGGTAGTGGACAATTTTGCATGGAGGCATTTCTCCCAGACCTCTTCATGAAAGATTGTGAATCTATGGTGCATGTACAAATATGTGAGATGTGGGTTTATGATAATATTTTTAATTTTCCATTAAAATTCTCCATTGACCTTGTGTAAACCATTCCATTTGGTGTTTTTTGCACTAAGTGTAAAGAACAATGTTGGAGAATTATAAGACGTAAGTTAGGTATGAGCTATTTGTTACCTCTTTATTACCTTTTATTTTAATTGTATCCATATTTTGTATTGATCAAATGAGGAATTAACCCGAACCTGATGTCATTAGACACAAACACAATCTTAAGTCCAGCTAAGGAGAAAAAACAATGCACACTAATTAATCTAGGATTCAAGCATGCAAACAAACCTTCTCACAAAGAAGCACTAGTTGGTGATGGAATCCAACATCACAGAATCGATGCGCGATGGGGCTGAGTTTCGGTGGGTGGGAAAGTTACATTGACAACCTACTTAACGAACTAACTCCCTGGTGCAAGTTACCTCACCGATTAGTGGGCAACTCTCCAAGGAGTCCGAGTGAGTCTAGCCAATGTCGATCCCAGGTACAACACCACCTTCCATGTACTGTCACCTTATGTAGGAAGTCTAAAATATTATGGCCTCTATGGTACCACCTACTATACCAAAGAAGAGGGGGGACAGTCGACAGTTGACACCAAGACCAACAAATCAGGGTTGATTACTCTGAGGGCCCCAATGTGATCTTGTGATTGAACCTTGTGTTAGAAGGGATTCCCAAAGTCAATGATATAGCAAATGGATTTCACTCCCTAACTCAAGGATTTATGTTTTTTTATCATCTTTAGAAAGCTATTCTCACAATCCTATTCCAAATCTCTACACCTAAGCTAAGGTGGGTTTGAAGAGCCCTAGAAAATTTGCTAGATAATTTTTAATTAGCGCTTGATTTTAGGCTATTGTTACTCAAAGGAGTGGTCATGAAATTGATGGCGTTTTAACTTGAATCTTTAAACCATGCAAGAGGAAAATTAAATGCAAGAAATTCAACTTCGATGAAAACTAGATATGGGAAGGAGCAAGAGGTTTTAAGCAAAGAAATAATTTCTTGATAGATTACTATGTGTGCAGTACTGCAAAATGATCCCAATTTTAAAAATACCATGCAAATACATGCATATACATGCCAGGTACATCGTTTAAAGTTTAATCACCATGAATATTCATCACTTGATTTGCAGGGGTAATACAATACATTATCTTGTTCATGGTTTTCATCATGAGTATCACATGGATGGAGATAGGCTTGTATTCCCTCCTGCATTTATGTTTGTCATTGTACTCATAGTAAGTGATAAGCTGCATCGACTACTAAGTTGAGAGTTTATTTTAATAACATATCTTCACTTTAACCACAGATCCATCAAATATTTAACTGACATATCTTCATCTTAATCATGAATTAATTAATCTATGATAGGGACAAAAAACTAAAGAGTGCAAATTTATATTTCAATGTTTTTAACCAAATATTGTAGGACAACTATACCTAAAAACTTGCTCTATCATTATTCCTAATGGGAAGTTATGGAGTATATAACCACATATATTTCCATATCTATTCATTCCATGCATGTTTAGAGGTGGTGCTTATGATGTACATTGTTTATTATCTTACCCATTACTACCTTGGCTTCGAGACCTTCCAACTCTCTGGCTCATTAATTGAAGATTCTCTGCCTGTTATGCTTATATTTAAGATGCCTTTTCCAGATTCTATAATCTATGTCAAATTAGATTGCAATGTTACATATTAAGGACATCACATGGTTGAGGACTTGTTGAGGACCTGGTGGGGGGATTATTTCCTTAATTAGCCACAATCTCAAAGGGCCAATGCCCATGAGGATTTCCCTCAAATGTACCTAGTAGCATTCCTTCATTTAATACTTGATGGAGGGTTCTCACCTTCTCAAACCAAACATGCATAGTCTATCTTAGATGGAATTAAAGTGTGTTCCATAAATATTTAGTTCCTAGTGTGTTGGTGGATTTTATAACTTGTGGTTTCCTCTCTACAAAAATCTCACCATGAACCCAAAACCACATTGGATAAAAGTTCATCGAGAGGTTTACTAATTCTAAGAGTTAAAACTATGCTAGTGTGGGAAGGAAGAGGAGGCTTACCTAGTTGTTGTAGGGTGCTTACCCAACATATTACTCCTAAAGTTTTGTGGCTGCAAGGGAGGTACTTGTGGGATCCCTATTTTCTGGCAGTGTGATTGTATAGATAAGATATAAATTGGGGCAAAGAAAAATATCTCTATTATAGTTGTTAGATATATTCAAGCAAAAAGATGTTCAAGGCCCTCAATGTGTAATATGAAAGTTATTTTTCAATCAAATAGAATATTTTGGAGTGGAAAAATTCTTTGTATTATGGAATTAATTATCTAGAAGTGAGTTATTTAAGTTTTCCTATATATTGGATAGTCATGCTATGTCATTGAAGAGCTTGAAAAGGGAATATATGATGGAATCATCGAAGAAGGAATTGCAGACCCACAAGGTCAATACAACAGTAACCTTGATGACTTCTTGATGAAACACCATGATTATAATACCTATGTCCAAGTGGAAGCAAATGATCCAAATCTGAAGCTCTATCAAGAAGAATTGTAGGGTGATGTCTCTGAAGGACAATTTCATTGCAGAAATAATGAGGATAAATGGAACATGGAAGAGAACTATAAATGTAAAGAACGAATAAATGGATACAAAGAGCATAGCATGAATATTGCATAGAAAGAAGAACAAGACTACAACACCACTGATACATGTTTAGGTCCGGATTTATGTTCTGGAAAGAAAAGAGGCAGATCATATTTGTTATGTTTTGATGAGACATGAGAATTTGAGAATGATAACCAGGAGGAGAAGAAGTCTGAAATTTATCTTCTGGAAGGCTTGTTGTAGGTATGTCGTGGTAAGGGTGAAGATATCATCAGAGAAGACTTCACAAATTCAATTTTGGTAAAAGTATTTGTTTCAAATTGGGCTAAAGTGGCATACGAACCCCATATTCCATGATCAACTCCATAATTGATGAAGGAGATGATGACAAGGAATACAAGATGGTAACATGAAATGGGCATCCATTTTTACTATAGAATTCATTCCTATTGGAGAATAGGGGTATTTTCCACAACACTATGGAGACCTAACATCATTTAAGCGTGAGGGATGGCCATATTTAAATGTTGGGCAGGAAGTTTCTAGAGATGAATACGCCATTCATGATGAAAGAAAGGGTGATTATACTCAGGATAAATCTTCATTTAGCATAATATAAATCTATTACCTAAATGATGAAGATGAAAATGGTTGTTTAACCAGAATAGACATGAATATCCCTAAGACTGAAGTTGAACAATTTGAAATGTTTGATGGAAACAATGCAAAGAAACCATGCAAACTGAGACAAAATGGGGATAGAACCATAATCTACAACTTTGATAGTTTTCCTATGAACAATGATGTTCATGACATCCATACAATCAAATTTAAGAGTTCTTGTGAAAGACACATAGCAGGTTTGACAAAATCCCTTGAAAGGATCTTGTCTTGTACAACAGAATTATTGGGATCCAAATTGAATGATGAGTTAAAGTATTCTACATTCAAACACTACCATGACAATCAGAAGGTAGATGTGCAATGTTACAGAAAACACTCATGAAAGTTTTAGAGCCTCGGTACCCTAGACAACCAACTCTTTGATATTGTAAATATTTGTGAAGAATAGGTCACAAATGAAGAAAACATTGATCATGAAAACCACAATGATGACATTTCCTACTGCTGTGAACTAATATCAGACCAAACAATCACGGAATAACCATATCCATTCGAACAAACCCTAAATTTGGTATGAGCATCATCAGAAACCTATTGAAATGCTAAATATTTGATTGTGGATTTTGAGATTTTGGAATCCTAAAGACGTCTTATTCAAACATTTGTGTGGAAACAAGGAGTCCAAATTTATTCATTCATTTTCCAAATCGAAACTCTCAGAATGAAATTACTCACCTTTCTTTGTTCCTTGTGAATATTGGCTTGAGGTCGAGGTCTCTATCTCCGCATGCATGTAGTGGCTCAAGGTCTCTGTCTCCTTTCACCACAGTGGCCGAGGTCACTTTCTACTTGCGCCACAATGGTGAGGTGACAATCGTAGAAAAGGAACTAGAAGATGATATTTCGGGGGCTGGAATGGCTCCAGTACTGAGATATGAAGGTCTCAAAACCTTGGATGGATCTCGAATTAGAGACCTTTGAAATGAAAGAAAAACAAATGAATGAATGAATAAATAATACAAAGGAAATGGGCGCGGGAAAGCGGGCAAGAGAGACAAAGCACAATAAATGTATGTGTGTGTATTTTATCCTTTTCGACCCTTTGATTTTTACAGATGGGTATAACTTTTATATGGGGAGATTTATTGACTCCAAAGAGGCTAGGAAATATTCTTTTAAGACCTTGATGATTAATTGTACACGTGGTAGATGGAGAGGCTTTGTGGAGATAAGAATAGGGGGAGTTAGGAATAGATCTTTTTCATTGGTTTCTAAAGGGGTCCACCAAATGCATAACAAAAGAGAACATCTTAAATTACATAAGGTTCCATTCCAAAAGAGCAGATCCTAAATTCCATAAGGTTACATTATTTTTGGAGGTGATGTTCCTTGTACTAAGACACTACATTACCAATGGAACTTAGAGTGTGAACATTATGTTTAGTTTTCAAAGTGGGAATAGGTTTGGGCTTGGAACTATTCACGTAATTTGACAATTTTGACTTAATGATCAAAGGTATTTAACTATATTTTTTAGGAGTAAGTTAATAAGTGGATAACCGCACTTCGTTTTCAAATGAAATACTCCCATAACTTTGATATGTGTTTTGTTGAAATCCATAATCATACTACCTAAGTATTGATGGGAACTTTGACCATAGAAATTTGACCCCATAATTTTTGGCCCATGTTAAGATGACCTATAGAACTGTAATTTTGAAAAAAAATGAATACAAAACTCTACCTTGATGTAACAAAAATGAACTCATGAGAAAAGGTTGAGTTTGTTGCTTATTATTCACCCTTATTTCCTATAGTTGACAATGAGAATTTAAATTCATTGACCATGTTTGATAGCCAAAATGTCCCATGATGGGCAATTTGGATATCAAATTCCATCCCTATGTGGGAATGTCATGGTGACCCTCAAAAGTGGCATCCCAAAATCACAAGCCCTTCAAAACCAAAAAAATGCAAAGTGGTGGGAAATTATCATTGGCCTTGGATATAATAATAAATTTTCGTTTTTTCAATAATTGAGAGGGATATATCTACTTACGAGTTTTCTCATAATAGTCACAATGACCCTAGGCACTCTCCAAATCACCTTCTTGTGAGGATTCAACAAAGTCACTCAAAAAAGAGGGTGCCACTGGAAAAATCCCTCCAATATGTCATTCTGTGTTCTAAAGAGAGAGAAAGCCCAACCTATGCAAGTGTTTGTTCTTAAAAGGAAGACGATACAAAGCCAAAATCTATAAAAATTGAATAAAATTTTTTTTAGGTTGTCATGGACATAGATCTAAAAATTATAAACAATTTGTAACAAGGACCTGTTGACGGGCGAAACTGACCGTCCGTCAACTGGGAGAGTGGAACCGGTCCGGGGTTGTCTAAATAACCCAAGCCGTTTGGTATGGACCACCTTGACGAGTTTAACGGCTCCGTTGGCCGCCCTAAGGTCTCGTAAGGAAACCAAAGAGAGAGTGATCTGAGTTAAGTGATCTAAACTAAGGAAACTAGAAACTAATAAAACAAATTAAAGCTAACTATACTATTCTAACTACAAATTACTAACTATTATATATATACAAACTACTAACTATGATCATAATAACTCAAATCAACTACTTAATTGTCAGCTGCAATCATTCTTTATTTACAAATATATAATACGGACAGATTACAGATTTGATTAAAACCTGCAAAAATCATGTGTTCGCTGCCCCAAGACAGCCAAGGATCTATTTTTGTCTTTTTATATTTTATAAAACAGAAAGGAAACTAACTGCAATTAAATAATCTAATCTAAATCTAACTAAACTACCAACTAATTAAACAATAAACACTTATCTAATTAACCTGGACACGCTCCAAGTTTGTCCTGTGTAAGATGACTTCGTAAGCAGGTTGGAGGAAGAAGTTCACACCATTTATCCCTTAAGCTTCTCACAAGGGATCAGCTATAATGCTTCCTGAAGTAAGTTACAGGACAAACAAGACATAAAAGAAATCATAACAGTTTTCAGATTATGAATTTATGCAAGAGGGAAGCCTACAATACAGCAAATTCATATATGATAATCCAATTTATAAAGAAGACAAGGCTATCGTTTATAAACTGAATCCTTAAACTATTATGTCTTTTACCAAATTGGAAGTAACAAGGCATGCATAATAACAAGAAATTATATCACTTGAATTTGATTTAGACAGCAAGGTGATACTAAACCAGACACAATATGATATACAAAACTTGGATCAAAGTGTCAATGTATTGAGAAGCAAAGGCTATAACAATGCATCAATTCTGCTCCAGTTTGAATTAAGCTCACATATCCTTGTTCTCCCAAAAACTAAGGATTCCACTTATTACAAAACCATAGGTTTAAATAAGTCTTTCACAAGGTAAAAACACCCTTGTGAGAAATAGTAAACAGTTTACATAATATGGGAATAATCCCAAAAATCTCTCAAACTAAATAACTAAAATGCAGATAAAAACTGTAGATCATTCCCCAACTGTCCATAGTATCCATTGACAATTCATAATGCCCTGCAATAGACACCAGAATCAAGTTAGAAAATTGTTTAATTAAGAAAATAATAATAAAATTGCAACTATAGACTCAGCTACAGAATCGTTTGATTTTGTAGCTGGTCAGAATAGTAAAAGACCAGATATGAACCAAATCAAATCATATCTAATCAATTAAAAATAACCAATAAATCATTATGGATTAAATCAAACGAAACTGAATAGCACATGATCAGGACAGGATAGTGCAAATCGATACCGAACAGGAATACTCTGTTTCTTCAATCTTCCACAAAATCGAATACAACCACAACTAGAATGTTCCACGAATATCATCCATAACAAACCAAATCGTGTGGGATAATCGTTAACAGATATGCGAAAAATCAATGCTAACATCACTGTGTCCATTTGATCCAATCATAGTTCTGATAATCTTTGCAAATAAATCCATAACTGTAATCGACCAATTACAGTCGAAATAACAGATTGATATTATTTACACAGTGCATAAATTGTTTACAATGTAATCGAATTGATTTCATAAGCATCAAATCAACAATCTCCACGTTAGATCACTCTACTATCAATACACAAAATTTTAATAGAGTCATCAACGATATATTATAAATCAAAAAAGATTTGATACCATTAACCAATTCATGTAACCGAATCAATCATCAGAATACAACCAATCATTGTAACAATCAATATCCATTCGAGATTTGATCATTAAACAGAGGATATTCGAATCGGTCTCAACATAGAAACTACAATTGACATAGTCAACCGATTAACTCATCGTGTCACACAGGGGATAACTGAATCAAACAGAGATACTATTCATATTCCAGAAATAGAAAATATATCAAACCATCACATTTTCAAAACCGATTATAGTCAATCCAGAAATTGATAAAACTTATGCATGACAAAGCGAGTCAAACCTATAAACAGAGCACATGATATCACTGTATAAAAAAGGGAAAACCATACCATCACATCTGCTGCAGTTATGTCAATTTGGAATTAATAATGGCAGTCGTAGACTCAATGTTTTTAAACAGGATTGATCCAGTGGTGCGTTGATTTTTATCATTCGGATGCCTTTTATCCTTGTGACCAGTTAACCTTGCAACTTGGCTCTCCAAATCCTGAATCTTGGATTGTAGCTTTGGAACATCCAAATAGTAACGTTCTAGCCATAGTCCACACTGGTCACAGGGTACAACAACCTTTTGAGAAGGGGAGGGTTTTGACGATTCACCACGGGTCTCAAAAGGCGACTTGATACCAGGATAGTCTGGATTGTCTCGAAGACACGGAGGCAAATTATCAACGAAATCGTAAGGAGGTTCATCATCACCGAAACCCTCTTGAGCAAGAAAACGTTCAATACTTGAATCAGATTCATCACCAATCGTGATGGGCTCGGTTTTGACAGTGGGTTTGGACTTGTTTCTCTCCATACGAGAGATCATCCTCGCATTCTTTTTGTTTCTAACCGCGCTCTTTTCCCTTGCCTTAGAGGTTATGGGCTTAGCATCTTTAGTCACGACCATAGGTGAGTCAGGTTTGGGTGCGGGTAGCAGGTCGCTGTAGGGTATAGGGGTATTCTTATCCTCGGAAACCATAGGTTTATCAACAGGAGGAGGGTTTGATTCCTCGAAACCATTCCTGTTGAGAAAATTCTGCCAGGAATCTCTACGCAGCCCCAATTCACTAACAACCAGCATCTTAATCAAACCAACATGAAATAGGCTCGTGTCAGCCTGATTTCATTTATACCTCTTAGCCATCTTAAATATACTTCGGTGTAAATAGTGTGGCATGTTGAGCTCAAAACCCATAAACACCATAAGGAAACGTAGATGAAACAGAAAAATGAATCCATACCTGCCTTCGCACGTTATGAATTGCTTGAGGATCATTAGTAGGTCATACCAGCGAGGCTTCAGCATTCTCGCTGGTAGTCCTCTGTTGCAAGAATTTACAGTGCGAGAGCGAAACAGTAATGTCCATGGGACATCCTTAACCTTATAGTTCTTGGACCATTTCTCTCCGTTAACAGGTAAACCGGTTGCCAGACTGATAGATTGCTCGGTGATTTCCAACTGGAGGTCTCCAACTTTGGCTCTGCCACCGTCAAACGACAGTGCGAATTGCCTAGCAACAACAACATTGAAACCGTCAAAATTCCGTATAAAAGAAAGCCACCCGAATTCCTCGAGGTCGGCGTATGCACCATCGAACGTTAACAGTGCCTGGCTGCCATTAGGTTCGGCTCTCACAACAGGAGCCATCTCCTCATGACCATGGTAGGGTTCTCATCGGATACACAATACAGAGAGTGAATCACGATAGGGTTAGAAAGCTTGAATGCTTGACGAGACCGAAAACAACTCAGGCGTGCGAAGGTGGTGGGTTTAACATCACCACGTACCATATTAATGAGCCTGCTCTGAGCTGTTCAAAACCATAATCATAAAACCAATTGCATCGACCAGCGAGTGGGTGATTCACCACTTCTACGTGCCAACATCCAAGTCAGAACCAGCACATCGTATAACATCCAAGCGCCAAGTGTTGAGTTCAACACCAACACAGTACCTGCATTAATTACGAGTTTAATGTGCCAATTCCACCGTTTGATTATCCTCTTAATCACAAGGTTTATTGCCAACTGATAGCTCAGGGTTTTATCAATGTCATATAATCGGCTTTGCAAACATAGTATGCCAAGAATTGATTTCCAAAAATCGAATAAGATCAACTTATGCGCCATCAAAACCATTTTTATCTTACCTTTACGAACTTGCCATTATATTTGGTGTATACCACATGTGTTTATATTCCAATACAAATTTTTCATATGATAATCAAATGAAAACCATAACAAGGATAAAACAATATGAGAAAATACGTTACAATTGTCATAAACAAGACCAATAACTTTCATGCCCAAAAGTTTAATGGTGGAATATATTAAAAGCGCAATCAAGGTAAGATAATGATCAAGAACATAAGTCTTATAAAACCTTTATCAATCATACGATAAACCAGTGATCAAGTATCAACCAACAAATCAAAAAGACGACGACAGTATAATCAACGAAATAGGTGTTTTCACATTTGCAATTGTGAAAACTGAGTCGAAATCGAATTTTAATGGTTGCAAAAACGAGACACATGTCCATTAGCACAATGCGACAAAGATTTGTCAAGATACCGCAAGGGGTGTAGGCAGCTTTAGAGAGTAATTGAGAAAAATGTGGGTTGGCTGCCAACAGGACCTAGGTAATAGGTGTGGAAATGGAGATTGATCAATCTATGGTAGTTGTGGTTCTTTAATAATAAAATGCTATATAATTGTCCCTAGGGTTTTGATTCCATGAAAGTTGATGATTTTACCAATTTTTTCTCTAAAATTGGGGATACTATTTTGCACCTTTTTATCTTTATTATAGACTTCTTGATAATGATATTGACGATATGGTTTCATTTTTCATTACTCTCATTCCTTATTTTTAAAATTGTTTATCAATCTTTCTCTCTGGTATAATAGCACATTCTAGTGTTTGTGCTTAGTCTTTTGTTATATTTGTGTTTGAGATAAAATTGCTTGCAATTATGTTTGTAGACACTCAAAAGAGGGGGGTGAATGAAAAAATCCCTTTAGTATACTTGTGTGTCCTAACAAGAGTGAAAGACCAACCTATGTGAGTCTCAATGCACAAATGTCGATGATAAAGACCGAAAATTTGTGAATGTCATATAAAATCCTTTTTAGATTGTCACAAAAATGAATTTGAAAAGTAGAAATAATTTGTGATAAAGGACTTAGGCAATATGTGCATTATGATTTCAATACACTAGAATTAAGGATTACCTATACATAATTTCCACTAGACAATTTAAAGTCAATCTATCAAGAGTTATGGTAATAATACAATCATTGATTAGAGTAGTTGTTAGGAAACATAATGAAAATTTGAGTGTGTTGAATGTAATTTAGCAAAGGAGTTTAATGTGTGAGAGTCAAAGTGTGTGCACAAATAGGAGAACTGAATAGTATCACAATGACAACAATTTAGCACAAGCCTACCTTAAAGTGGATGTTGATATGACACAACATAAGTGAATTAGCACAAGATAAGATGTTGTGATGATTATTGATGGAGTGATGACTTTATCAATGTTGATATAATGCATAGTCAATTTTTATACATGGGTTGTTAAACATCACCCTAATAATTATAATCAATTTAGTTGAATGTAATCATAGACCTTGATTTCATGGAACAAACACAAAAGCCCTAGGTAATTTTGATCCTTGACATGGTCAACATTGATCATTCCTCCATTCCTATAAATGTGTATGGACAACGACCTTTAGAGGATGAAAATTCGGTGAGTGTTGTTTCCCCAAGTTATCACCCTACTGCATGTTGGAATCTATGCCATTGTTTCACCATTAGGATTAGGAGTCCATATAGTTTACATCCGAAAGAGATCCATATGCTTCCTTCTTATTTTGTTTGTTTTTTCTAAGGACTCACAAGCGATTTGTATCAAATTGGTATATGATAGGGTGTGATTCATCACATGTCATTGTCCCTTCACATCCTCCATACCTTGAAGACCATTTTTATGTTACACCTTCATTCAATATTCCCCCAAGGATATTAATTCCATTAGTGCCCTACCCATGGTCACAACTTCCATTTACCATCATTTATTCCACTCATCTAGGATCAAACCACTTGGTTTCACTCGTTCATGGAACCTATCTCTTTTCTTGCAATGTATCCATATTCATCCATTATTTTCTTGCACCTATCTTTGACCATTGTAATCATGATTTGTCTTTTATGGTCTTTAATCCTATTTACACTCAAAGTTATAATCAAAAGTCCATTTCTTATTGTTAACCATATCTCTTGGTGTTTCATAGTCACTACCCAAGTCATCCTTGTTTGTTATGATTTGACCAAGGAAATCCTTGATTCCCTTTCTCAGTGATCACCTCATCATCCATTTTTTTCCCTCTTAGTTAGCTATATTTGATTCATGATATGACGTTGCACCTCATGCTAGTTTCTATAGGGTATATCATTTATTGTCTCTAGTGGACCTCTACCTACGAAAATTTGAAATTTCATGTGTGAGTGAAATTTGAGTCCAGAAACCCTCCCATATCATTAAGGCATGTGAATAGTCTATCCATGACAAATTTTAGTGCATACAGAAACTGTTTGAAAAAATTTCAATGTTGGCCCCATTCACATGTCATTGTTGTCAGTGTCTAGTCCTAGTACAATTTCCGTTCCTTGTTCCTTTTTCTTTGTTCCTCGTTGCTCATTCCTTGTTCTGTGTTCCTCGTTCCTTGACCATGGTGTAGTTCCCAAGATCCATTATTTTTGTACAAAACATACTAATGGCATAAAATGTCCCACACAAAGACCAAATTAATATCCACTACATAAGTCTTTTGTCTTTTTTCAAGGACTATGTAACGAATCTCAATTCTAAGAAGATTCAAATAGGACCTAAGAACCTTAAGTTATTTCCTTAACCATGGGTGACATAAAACTATCATTCAATAGTAAAACTGTTACATTTCATTGTAAGGCATCATGTGTACTAAGGGCTTGAGCCGCCATAAAGGAAACATATAAAGAATAATTGTCTTATGAACAAGATATGGTACTATCCATTTTGAGGTTTGGCATAGAGATTGTTATTATAGACTACAATACATTGCACCATAATATAATCCCTACACACCTTGAAAACCATGTAACACCATTCAAATTAGACACAATATTTTTGAGACGAATTAGCTATACCGTCGACGAATTTTTTTCGTCAATAGTATAGAAAATCCATTGCAAGATTATTTACATTTGTCTCTCTTTTGATGATATCAAATGATGATTGGATTCATTTCATATTTGGTTTATCAACTTGAAATTAAAATTTGATACTTTGCAAGCTAGCTGGACCTTCAGTCAAATACAAATATGAAACTTAGAATAATTAACATATCTACTAGAACATATGAAAAATAGGGTTTATGGTTTCCATGATGATATGATGATGGAATAAAGTGGGTGTGTGAGTGAAATTTGAGTCCAGAAACCCTCCCATATCGTTAAGGCATGAAAATATTCTATCCAGGTCAAATTTCAATGCATATAGATACAGTTTGAAAACATTTCAACGTTGGCCCCATTCACATGTCACTGATGTTGCCCGCCTCTAGTATTTTTAGGGTGTTAATTAAGAAATCAATGAAAAAGAGGGATTTCTCATCACAACTATGATGCAGATACATTTTATATACATTAATGTAGAACCTAAAACAAAAATGAAGAAACACTGACGAAAACCTAAAACGTGCGTCAACTAAATTGTGTACTTTGAAAGAAAATTAGGGTTTATGGTTTACACGATGAATTGATGATGGAAGAAAGTTGGCATGTCAGTAAAATTTGAGTCTAGAAACCCTCCCATATCATTAAGGCATGCGAATATTCTATCCATGACAAATTTCAGGGCATACAAAAACTGTTTGAAAATTTTCAACGTTGGCCCCATTCACAGGTCATTATTGTCGGTGTTTAGTTCTTGTACAATTTTTATTCAATCTTGTTCCTCATTCCTCGTTCCCCATTCCTGATTCATCGTTCCTCATTCCTTGTTCCTTGTTCCTTGTTCCTTTTTCATTGACCATGGTGTAGTCCCCAAGATCCATTATTCTTGTACAAAACATACTAATGGCATAAAATGTCCCACACAAAGACCAAATTAATATCTGCTACATTAGTCTTTTGTCTTTTTTCAAGGACTATGTAATGAATCTCAATTCTAAGAATATTCAAATAGGACCTAAGAACCTTAAGTTATTTCCTTAACCATGGGTGACATAACACTATCATTCAATAGTAAAATTGTTACATTTCATTGTAAGGCATCATGTGTACTGAGGACTTGAGCCATCACAAAAGAAACATACAAAGAATATTTGTCTTATGAACAAGATATGGTACTATATATTTTGAGGTTTGGCATAGAGATTGTTATTATAGACTACACTACATTGCACCATAATATAATCCCTACACTCCTTGCAAATCATGTAACACCATTCAAATTAGACACAATATACTTGCGACGAATTAGCTATACTGTCGACGAACTTTTTTCGTCAATAGTATAGCAAATTCATCTCAAGATTATTTACATGCGTCTTTCTTGAGACAATATCAAATGATGCTTGAATTCATTTCATATTTGGTTTATCAAATTGAAATTAAAATTTGATACTTTGCAAGATAGTTGGACCTTCAGTCAAATACAAATATGAACTTGGAATCATTAACATATCTAGTAGAAAATATGAAAAATGGGGTTTATGGTTTCCATGATGATATGATGATGGAAGAAAGTGGGTGTGTGAGTGAAATTTGAGTCCAGAAACCCTCCCATATCGTTAAGGCATGCAAATAGTCTATCCAGTTCAAATTTCAATGCATACAGATACAATTTGAAAACATTTCAATGTTGGCCCCATTCACATGTCACTGTTGCTCACCTCTAGTATTTGTATGGTGTTGATTAAACAATCAACGAAAAAGAGGGATTTTTCATCACAGCTATGATGTAGATACATCATTCCTGGTTCCTCGTTCCTTGACCATGGTGTAGTCCCCAAGATCCATTATTTCTATACAAAACATACTAATGGAATAAAATGTCCTACACAAAGACCAAATTAATATCCTCTACATAAGTCTTTTGTCTTTTTTCAAGGACTATGTAACAAATCTCAATTCTAAGAAGATTCAAATATGTAACAATATTGATGAAATCTTATATGATCATGATGGTATAAAAATGAAAGAGCTTCTCTTGGTTTCAAGAATATATTATCCTCTACTGAACAAGCCCAACCACATGATGGTGGAAGCTCATATGGCCCCTCCCCTCCTCCTCACATCACTCTCAATTGATCCCCAAAACCCAATCTATAAAATAGAAAATAATCAAAAGCAACGTCCTATTAAGATTCAGGCATAGAAACTACAAAAAAAGAAATTAATGAAGATACATGAAATTATGTGTTTCTAAATGATATTTTTCGTCTACCACGTACTTTAGTATATTGGCAACTATTTTCAGGTTTCAAATAATAATTAAACAACATGTAACATAGGATATAAAAACATCACATAAAACTTAAAAACATGTAATTAACCCATGAAATTATAAGTAAATTATTTTAAGAGACTAATTCATACAAATTAAAATATTATATAGTCACATACCTAATCCAACCTCAACATATGTGTAATCATCCTTATTATCTATCTTGATCTTTTTCATCGAACTTGACATCTGTATCATCATTCGGTTCTGAAATGATGTTGAAAGGATTGATGATATCATCATTGTCATCAATGTCATTTTCGAGAATATTTTCATCGACATTATCATAAAGAATTGCAATATTGTCTCATATGCCTGGATCATGATCTTCTTTGTCTTATTCATCTGTCAACCCTCCATGATCTCTTGGCTCTGTCTGATATTTCAAATCATATTCTTCCTGTAAATGAGTATACTTAATTGGCCTTCCTCTTGGATCATATCTAACAACAAATTACTAATCCATTTCACCTAGAACATTTGAGTAAAAGACCTGTTCACATTGGCTTGGAAAAACATAGCGAACATGTCCTCTTTCAAACACTGTTGTTTTAATCATTGGAAATTCGTTGGCATGTTGATTAACAATTCTTTCCTCATCATGTTTATGCATTCGTAACCTGTACCATTTGACATCGAACATAACTAATTTGAAGGAATTAAAGTCACACTCAAGTATATCATTTAAATACCCATAGTATCTATTTTCAGATTCTCAAGGATGTCTGTCACTCCTAGAGGAAACATTAGTGACTTGGAATACTGCATTTATCCCACTATCATAATTTTTCCTGGTTTCATCCAATTATTTGATGCAAAATTTACGACCATTGCACCACATAGCCTTGTGGTGTTTCAACTACAATATTTCAGATATGTAAAAGATGCATTGTCAATTAATAAATTAGCATATATTTATATATCTTCAAAGTTATCTGAAAAATACAGTACACATGTAGTCACATTAATATAATGTAAAATAACTGAATAAAATGGGTGAATTTTCTTACCTATCCATCTTTCAAACCATATGCTAAATCAATTTCCCTCTGCGTAACATTGGCATCTCTGTTATGACAAGCTTCTCTAACCAATTCAGACAATCGTTGCCATGATAATCTACCTCCATTATGTTGTTTACATCTTTCAATCCATAGATTCATCCAGTCAAGATTATTTGCAATGTATAAATGCAGTGCATCCCACTTTTAAGAAACTAAATAAAAAATAATAATTCACCAATATTAAATATTACTTATAACGTCCAACATGCAGGTAATTATAAAGATTTATAATTTATGAAATAAATTATATTAATATATTAATGAATATGATCATATACACAAAAAATGAAACTTTGTATGTATTATTAATATAAATTTTCACAATTATTAATATATTACCTCTCATTTTTTCATTCTACCTTGCCCCAACAGATGCTCCTGATCTTCAAATTTTTTATGGAGTTCACATCCCAAATGCGATCCACTGCATGCATATTTGGCGATGCTAATTTAGGAAGATACTGACTAATATACACCATGGATTGATATACCATATATCCCTCCACCATAGAACCCTCACGACGTGCTCTTTGTCTAACCAACACCTTCAATGATTTCAAGTGCCTCTCCACCATCCACATTGACCTTGTGTGAAAAAGTCCACAAATTTCAATCTCCTCAACTTGGTGTATGAGGTAGTGTTCTTGTGCATTGAAAAATGTTGGAGGTATATACTTTTTCATTTCACACATTAGACGAGGAATTTCTCTCTTCCTATACTTTATATCATCTTCAT
>CBVK0100352178.1:0-21404 GCA_900067695.1 Picea abies
CGAGATCTACACTCTTTCCCTACACGACGCTCTTCCGATCTCACAACTACTATAGAATGGGGGCCTTCATTAGGTTTATCATTTTTTAAGTTCATTCCAGATCGTCCAATATTTTCATCAAAGTTATTATTTTTACAAACAGTTGTTGAAATCCATAATGCACGGAGGCGTAATAGAGATGTGGATTATTATGAATGTCTGGAAGAAATTAAAAAGTCCATTAAGGATACATATGAGTACTTTGATGTTGTTGGTTCTATTTGGTGGGAGTCTTTTTTCAATAGTCAAAGTGACATAATTTCAAGCTCAACAAATGAAGATACAATGTTGAATACTCCATTTCATTGGCCACAAAATATGCCAAATGAATCTGAAGAAACAAACAGTGTTGAAGTTCAATAAGAATATCAAGGTATTATTGAGTTTACACAAACAAAGTAAAGAGAAATGTGTATTGGTTCGTGAAGTTCACGTGCACAATGTGAAGCCATGAAAGACTTTTGCAAAGGTTCAATACAAGATATTAAGAAGGGTAGCATGATTGCAGATTTAGCAACTGAAGATCTACATGGTTATCCATTCTGGATTGGAAAGCTTATAAAGATTGAGAAATAAAACGATGATGTTATTGCAATTGAAGTGCATTGGTATGCAACAAATACACAACCATTCAATGGTGTGTACAAGCCATATATGGTGGTTGAGAAACATGTCAATAGAAAGAGAAAAATAAATGGTCAAAATACAACTCGTCGTCACACTGACCTCTTAAAATTAGATGATGTTGACATACTTGTTTATGACTTCAATTTGACAAAGAGAGGAACTCTTCGCTCCAAGACAACATATATTATCAAGAGGTTTTTGCCACAAGAAATAAATGCAAGATGGGAGTCTGTTGAACCTAGTCGTAGATCTAAAAGGATTTTGACATTTGAAATGTTGGGCATGCATGTAGACTCAGATGGTGCATTCATCGAAAATAGAGAAGAGTATGGATCACCTACATCTTCATCCAATAATTCATATGAAGACAATGTAGACTCTGATGGTATTTCAGAAACCATGAGTCAATCTGAGTAAGTGTATGAAACATTTTATGCATTTTTTATCCTTATGATGTTTGTATGGTAACCAGAAATTAGCATTGAACTTACATATAATCTTACATGAAGTTATGAATCTTTTGTTATGTTTTATGAATGATATGTTTTTTATTATGGATAATATAATAAAATTTCGTAGCTCATATGTTTTCAATATGGACAATTTAACAATAATTTTAAGAAATAATTTATGTTTCATTCAATGTAACTTGTATTTACTTTTTTTATTATAAGTAAAAAAATTAATAAAAAGTGACGTTGAATTTTTAA
Organism: Picea abies; assembly: GCA_900067695.1. NCBI lineage: Eukaryota > Viridiplantae > Streptophyta > Pinopsida > Pinales > Pinaceae > Picea > Picea abies. Next base: position 1,377 of record CBVK0100352178.1, read on the forward strand.
AGTATATTGTGATATTTTCATGACATCATGTACTACCTTGTGCTTTGAGTGATAATAAGATTTAAAAAGTAAACATTGAAGGGTTGATTTTATGATTTTGTTTACATTAATGATGAGTTTTTTACCACTTTATAAAAACGTGTCATTTGCATACCCCAATTTTAGAATGGGTGCTACCGGTAGCAATACTTTTCAATTTGATGGTTAATTTAGAGGTTTTGGTTTTAATTGTACCAAGTGCTAAAAATACGATTTCAAATTATCTCAAATTTCAATGTTTTAAAAAGAAAAGAAAAAATTCAAAAGCATCTTTTTTTTTTAGGTGTTGATTTTAAGGTTTTTCTGAGTTACTTTCTGAGTTTTGAAGGCCATGTTTGAAAAATGTTGTAATTTTGACCCCGTTTAAAAAAATGGTGCCACCGGTAGCACCACTTTTTGATTTGGGGGTTGATTTTGATGTTTTTTATTCAAAAATATGGGTTTTTGGGGCTAGAGTTCTCGTTTTGAGGTCACAGTTTGCATTAAGTTGATAGTTATGTTTTGTTTGGATGCATATATTTTTTTTTTGAATGGACTTAATGTTAGATCTTCCAGCGCTAGAAGCAATGCCCCTTAGAGAACGAGACCCTACTTCTTAAGATTCAGAACCAGACTTTTATGATTTATTCAAGATCCATACCTTCAGGATCGAGAGGACGATTGTAGTGGTCGAGAACCAGATTCAATAGTTGATTCTTATGAACCCATCGAAGAGGTGGATCCAATTCCAGGTCCAGATATAGAGAAAACTTATGGGTTTTTAAGAAACAAATGTAAACATGTCAGTGCACAATAGTCATAAATCAAGCCTCCATGCGGTTTTCATTCGTTGATCTATGATCGAGACCATTTATTTATCCCACATGCATATGGGAAGGTTTTCCTAACATGTTGATAGTAAAACATGGACCCTTTATTTCTTGTATGAGATAAGGGAAGCCACAGAAACCTGCAGAGCCCCTGTGCAATTTTATCTTTTCGCTAGGGAATCAATGGTTTGTGGCCTCGTGGATCAGACCAACATCAGATCTCCCTTAGTTGGATAAATTTTATGAAAATATTATGATGCTTCGGTGGGTAGGCGGAATGGTGTACCGAACTGGAATCGTATGTGTTGAATTGGTTAAGAGGTTACTTGGTGGGTTGGTGGACTAGTGTATCGGACCAAAATCCTATGTGGAGAATTGGTTAAGAGATTACCTGGTGGGATAATACCCCAATAGGCCAATACCCTGGTAGGACGATGCCTTGATGGGCCGATATCAAACCCATAAGATTTGAATTTAGGTGGAAGCTTGTGCAAGGAACGCCTAGTGGCCAGTGGGCGGGTGGTCGATGCTACATCAATTCCATGTTAGTAGAAAAATCGGTGCCATGTCATCCATCACACGTGGAATGGATGCATGTGGAGGCCACTTCAAACAGGAAGACTTAAGAAGAAGGGGAAACTGGTGGTCGCCAGTGACCAATGCCACATCATTTGCCACGTCAGCACCATGTCAATGCTACATGTAGTGTTTTGGTTAGCCCATGTGTCAAGAGGATAATTTTCCACGTGTCCTAGATAGTCCAAGTTCCAACTCATAGTTCTGAATAGGGTCGGAGGATGTGATGATGTTAGCAGCCTCATATCATGCCATATTTTAGGCCACATTCTTGTGCCATGTGAGCATGGTGTTCGATCAAGTTACTAATTTTCATGCCAGGTGGTATGCCATGTTAGTTCCATGTGTCTTAGGTGCCAGCTAGATCATCTGCTTTATGCATCATTGAACCTGAGATAGATCCCGGTCGTTAGATCTAAGAGGTCAAGAGATCTTGGTCATTGATCTCGGGAATAAAGCTCAGAAGGGATTCACTGCATTGGATAACCGGACCACTAGACAGATTGGGAACTATTGAAAATGGATTAGCAAATCCCAAGGTTTCGGTGCCCTAGTGGGTCAATGCCCTAGATAACTAGATATCATAAATATTAATTAGTGTCAAGTGTGGGAGATTCAATGGATCCTGATGCCCGGTGAGTTGAGGGTCCCGATGGGTTGGTGGTCTATGCTACGTCAGGAGATTACGTGTTCTAACATGCCAGCACTAGGTAATTCCACATTGGATGGTATGGGTGACATGGAGCCACATGGAGATAGGTGTAAGAAGGCCTAAAAGATTAAAAGGGACATAACTTTTGATTCCAAGCTCGGTTTTGAGCATGGTTATAGTCATTGGAAATATATTGAAGAGAAGAATTGGATTATGACATTAGAATTGGACATAGAGAGATGAGTAAGAAACGTGGTTTGAGAAAAGAGAAAAGAAATTGTTTGTAAAAAGGACAAAGTTGCAAATTCCATATTGTTATAGAATCTTACAAGAGAGACGAATGAATAATATGAAGGTTGGTGTATGATCACAATTATGATTATTATCAGTGCTGATATAGAAATTTTCTTGGCTCTTTGTGTATTTTCTACTATAGTTGACAGAATTTGACCTGCTAGTAAAATTGCACCAATGGAGAAAGTGTATAAATGGGGTGAAAGTGACTTTTCAGGAAGCCATAATTTTTCAGCTCATAAATCAGATTAAGGCATGAGAATAGTATTTGGAAATTTGTTGAAGAGGAGATAGCATCTATCCACCCAGATCTTGACTTGGGTAGCATATTGTTCTCATAAAATCAAAGAATGCCTATGGTGGCTTGTAGGTGCATCATCTCCAGGGCTCAGTTATACAGTTTTGTAGTACCTTGACTTTATGTTATCATAGTAGTGCAATGGAAGTGCGATGGGTGAAATAATGAAGAATCATGTAGTGAATTATGTTCAGAGTTACTCTAAAAGGAAAATGTAATCATACTTTAGAAAAAGATGATAGGAATACAATAGAATCCAAGACAACCAAGAACAACAAAGAGAGTTATACATGATAAAAATAAATAAAATTAGTTGATGCAAATTGCTATGATATGCACACTGGAAAAACATATATAGTACAAGAAGTTGGAAAGCATATGCATCGATGGACATGTTAGGGATGCATTCTTAGTACAGATAGATATGCATTAGTGCATGTGAAAAATATTTAATAGTACATATGGCATGTTGTAGACAAGGGGTAGTCTATTGTTATATTTTATGAATGTTAAAATTGCTAATTATGACATGAAAGAGGAAGTTATTGCATGGCTGAAAGTTGATGGTGATGCATATGGAAGCCATCCATATGAAGGAGCAACCAAAGGGTGGAATGTTGAATAAGAGGTTGGTGAAGGAGACATGACAACTCCTACTAGTACCAACTAATTAGGTAGCATCAAACCAATTAAAAGGAAGCTATGCAAGTACAAATTTGATGTATTATGTTGAAGGGACTTTAAGTAAGAATTTCCACATCCAACATTTAACATTTAAAGTGATCTTATTATATTTTTTGAATGCATTCATTGGAATGACTTACCATTCGGTATGGTAAAGGTTGAAGGCCTACGATACTTATAAATGTTATTTAAATTTAGAATGCATTCATATGACAACATGTATGACTGTGTTGGATATGAGTTAATAACCAAAGTAAATAAGAGGTATAAACCTGTTATAGAAATAATTGAAGATAAAGAAGCAATGTGGAGAGAGGTTTGTTGAGTTCCAACTCACCATGGTGGGGTGCATTATGTGTAAATGTGGCCATGGACATTGGCACATTGGTTGAACTCTTATGAAGATCAAATGCATTATAGAAAGCTAGTATACTTAAATGATGCATGTGTAAAGAATAATAATTTCCCCATGTTCCATATGATTAGTGAACAAAGTGATGGAGTTGTTAGTATACATAATTATTTTTGAAAATTGCTCGTAAGAAACTGTAGATGTGGAATGAAAATATAATGTGCATAGAATGTTAACAATATGTTTGGTTGTGGGAAGGTTGAGATTGCAGGAATATGGTCTGGGATATGGCAATTGAGTTAGTCCATAAGGAAGTTCAATGTCTGTTGTTATAAATCCAAATAGTTATGAGAAGGAATCTCATACTTGCACGATATGAGTTCCTACAAGGAACATATCTTAAAATGAATAAGTGAAATTAGAAATATGTGAGATGACAGATCTATCCTGAAGGAATAGATGATGGTTGTTGAACTAGAAAGCATGGAAAATGCCACTATTGTGACATTGAACCTCATGATATACCTTGGTCATCGTTGAGGAGAGTTATGCCATGTTGGAGCAAGACATGGGAACGCCTTGGTTGTAAGACTCTATAAGTATCAGTACTCTTACTGCATGAGTAAACCTTGGCAATTGATGGATCACCCGAGGGACTATGTAACAAAAAAGGGGATGCCTGAGCTTGGAGGGTGAATGACTGCAAGAAAGAGGAGGATTGAATTATTTATGTCACATGATAGGTGGGATCACAAGTTCATTGGGTGTGTCTAAGAAAATAGTTAGTCAAGTAAATGTGCCAACCATGTGGATGAAGATCCATGATTTGCACATACTATTGAAATTCCAAAATTCCAGGAGAGGATCGGACCAAGGAGAGGAAGACATTGTTGAAGAAGCTGAAAGATGAAGGCCATGAAATGATTGGATATGGAAAGGATATGATTCCACATAAGGATCTGATAGCATTCCTACTATATTTGATGTTTGTACTACAACTTTTTTTCTGACAATGAAGAGCACCCAAGAATTATATTATTGGTGTTGTGTTTGGGTTTAAAAGGAGGGAATACAAATAATCAGGAAAGTAATTATGAAGTGCGTGGATGATATGTCAAGTAATTGTCCAAACCTTCCAATTCACCATGATGGGATGCATGGCTCAGTAAGGAACTCTCTGAAATCAATGCAGAGGTGCATTGAGTAGGTATGCATGAGTAAGTTATAAAAGTGTGAAAGTGGTAGAGTTGCACACATGCAGGCTAAGATAGAGTTGTGTATGCTTAAAGGAATTATTGAACACATTTTGGTGAATGCACATTGTGTGTGTGTGTGTGTGTGTGTGTGTGTGTGTGTGTGTGTGTGCATTTCTTGGTAATGGATGTGATAACAACTGAAATGATGTGTTTATTACTAACTCTTGAAGTTGAGAACATTTTGAGAGTTGTTAGATATTACAACAAGAAAGTTGCAAGTTAAAATAGTTACATAATGTTGGATTACAAAAAATCTCTGCTTGGGGAATAGAGTAATGAACATGTTAATGGCTAAGAGAAATAAAATATTGGTTGATAATACATGTGTAGAGAATCATGAGTTCATTCCATTTAATAGTTGGATTAATGGAAGTGATTGAATTGTCAGTTGTAAGCAATTAAGAGAATACTGACAGTTCTTTTAGTTGAGTGTAATTTGAAAAATTGCATCTAGAATGTTCTTGGATATGGAAGGGATGTAATACCATAAGGAAGACTGATATCTACTGTTGCAAAAGCCAAACAAATTATGAGTGGAAATCTCATGCTTGGGACACTTTTTTTTTTCTGTATAAACAGATTTGGAAATTGAAAATTGAAATTTTGTGTGATGATATCTCATGATGATTGTATGTGTGTAATACAAATGAGATGTTGACTATTGAAGATACAAGCTCAAGAAGGAGATAACTAGAAGGGAATCGAGCTCAAAGACAAAGGCATGGAATGAGTCAAGTCTAGTGGACTTGTTGCGGCTAGAGTTCTTGATGTCGTAACTCTGGAAACTTTCTGACTAAGTGCATTGAAGCTCTGAAGATAAGTAGTACAGCCTAAAGGGCTGCAGAGTATAGAAGGGGGTACACTCCTTGGGTTGTGTGGGATGATGGGGAATATGAGCTTGTTGGTTGGAACTCTTTCCAGAATTATAAATTGTGAAGTTATTATGTAGGTTTTGGCTGAAGGGCCTATCAGTGCATGTTTTGTTTTTAGGCTAGAGTGCCTATGTATTTAAGAATTCGATGGACTGCATGTGCATATTAGGGGCCAGAAATCCTATCTTTGTATTATTAAGAACACTGGTATGGTTTTTTGCAGTGAGAAAAGTGCCAAAATAAGAGGAGGGTGATGTAACACCCCCAGTTTTGACCCCTATGAACTAGAATGTATTATGCAAATGTGACTTAGGCTAGTGAGTCGATAAATTTGAAAGGGTTGGAGTGCATATATATATATAATACATTGTTGGCTATGAGACAAATAAGAACAAGAGATAGGAGGCTATGTTTCCACAAGAGAGGGGGGTTGAAGGGGCTAAGTCTTTTTATTATTATTCACCCATATTGGTTTGTGTGGGGGATGTGGGTGTGTGAGTCTCATGGGAACACCACATTGTCTCTTAGGGAATGTGAGTCTCTTAGGTAAACCACTTCTTTACTATATAAACATTGAATTAGCTTGTTTGGGGGGTGCTCATTCTAATTATTATGTTGGTGTTACACATCAAAATTCCATACTTGCATATAAAGTGCCGCAAGTGTCGCACGTGGCACAAACGTCATGTTTTAAGTGTCGCAAATGTTGCATGTATCGCAAAATTCACATTCTAAGTGTCGTAAGTGTCACACCTAAACTGTCACAAGTGTCGTAACATGCTTCATGCACTTTTTGTAAGTGTCACAACTCAATCAACACCTTAGAAACATTTCTCACAACCTCCAAATCATGTTAGAGAGAAAACCCCCATCATTTGGCAATCGAAACACATTTTTCCTTGGAAAATTAAACTTATTTTTTAGCATTTATGAAGGGTGGTGCCCCCTAGACATACTGGGGGAGTGCCATGGTTCTCCCTCTACCATATTAGGGGAGCACCATTTCTAGGATGACGTATTATCTCTCACTATGGGGGATCATTATTCTTATTGAGAAAAAAGGGAGATGTCCTCCACCAAATTCTATGGTCCAACTCTCTCAGATTGGGTTAGTTTGGTTTGACCCTCGTGCTTGGGATTCACCTTAGGATTTGATCCAAACCTAAAGGGTCTATATCCTCATCCATATCCCTCATTTTATCATGGTAGTTGTACTTCTCATGCCTATAAATTGAAAGCATTTCCATGGGGAAAGAGGAGGAAGAAATAAATAATAACATCGTTATTTTGATCTTACATTGTTCATGCAAAGGGTTGGATGAGAAGAGCCTAGAGGAGTTGCTGCATCTTCAAACTCATATTGTAAGTATCTTCTTTGAGTTCTAAAATTAATATGCTTGGCCTATTTTCTTCAAGTATGTGTACTTTCTCATTTACTTGTCTGTTGTCATTCAATCTTCATAGGTAGATCTATTCGGTTAATTACATAGAGTGGAAGAAAACTATCTTTTTTGTTCTTTGCAGGATCTCATCTACTTTAAGGAGCTTAGGAATCAAGCTCAATATTTGAAGCATCAAGAATAATCATCGAAATAAGGTATGTCACACTTTTCTTCTTCTCCTTTAACTAGTTGAGTTGGATCTAAAAGGGATATAGAAACCATTTGTAATTTTTTTCTTGGTAATAGGGGTATGATAATCCAAGGGAGATTTCACCTGTCCATAGGGGAAATATTCTGTAACAGAAATTGGTGACTCCACTGGGGATCGACTTTGACTAGTCTTTCCTTTGATCATCTAAATCCTTTGACCATCATTAGGTGTTATTTGATGCTTTATTCTAAATAAATTCCCTCTTTCCTCTGCTTCATAGCTTCATAGAGCCACTGACTGGATATCCCTGAGTTTTTATCATTTTTTAAACTTTTTTCCAACTTTCCCAGAACCGACACTCCCCTGCAGTGGGCACCAGGGTGCCATTGTCAGGCTGACACTCCACTATAGCTCTATAGGGAGCACCACCCTCTCATTTTTTTGAGAATATCCATGTTTTCCAAGTTCTGCTCAATTCTGTTGATCTGGAGTTTTTAACCTAGGAATCGTCCATTTGTTTTTGGATTTTTTTGGTGCAAAAAATGGTTATTCATCTTTGTTGAGATTGCAAATTATTTGTAGATTGTGAGATTGGTTTGTTTTACCTTACATTGGTTTAATCCTTGTTTCACAAGATCATCAATTATCTACCTGGTTAGAAGGGTGTGCAAGGGTTTGTTGGTGATTGAGTTCCTTATCAGTCTTATTTGATTGAATGAATTGAAACTCGATTGTTTGCCACAACTTAGCTTTGATATCATTTCTTGTTGCTCACTTTTCAACGATTATTGAGTGTGATTTTCTTGATTTCTTGTATGTTTGGATCTATGTTTGAGTAAGTTTCATTTTCTTTGATTTCTTTCGAGAAAATATTTGTTTGAACAATCTTTTGTTTCTTGTTCTATGTCATTCTAAGTTGTGAACTATTTCATTATTATTGAAAGAATGAAGCATTGGAAACACATCATTGTTTGCATCTAAAAATAAAACAAAAAGAATTTGTAGAACTTTATATGCATTGGTCTTGGAAATTGAAAGATTTTATTTTTGATAATTTGGCGAATGTGTGAATTCTTGTTTGGAAACAAAATTGCATTAAGTATTTGCATTCTTTTGAGTGTTTTTTAGTGACAAAAAAAAAGAAGCTCTTATCCTTCCCATAAATAGATGTTCATCAAAAAAGAAAATTGTATTTCATTCTTTTTTCTTTCTTTTTGGAGTTGAGTCTCTAACCATCATTAATTTCACTATCATTCACCCTTGAGTAATGAACAACCATGAAAATAAGCATTAATTAAAATTGATCTAGAAAAATTTCTTTTTTATATATTTACAACAACAGTAGACTAGAAATAGAGCTTTGGAATAGGTTGTGAGGTTAACTCTCCAAATCATTAAATACAAACACATAATCTTGTGATAGGGAGAGAAAATCCAATTTTTGTATAAGCATAGTTGAGATCCCCCTCTCACATAGGAGTTAAACACGAGGTTGCATGTGGGAGAGAAACAAAGATTATCCCTCTAAGGCTTAACCAATCATAGAGGAACATTTGTATATTGGGGGTTCTTCCTGAGAATCAGCTATTTTCATTTGGTCTCAGAGCTTCGTGAATCCCAAATTCGTTCAGGGTCCTCAAGAGTTTACCGATCCACTTGTCTTAGTTCTCTTGAAGAATTTTGGACTTGATATCATGCCCATATGTTCAGACCTGACTATCAACTGTACCCTCCCAGAGGCTTAATGTGATTTGGTAACCTTAGTGGCCATAATATTTAGGTTCTATACATGAGGTGACAAAGAAGGGAAGCCTTTGTTGTACCTGGGTCAGACATTAGTCAAACTCACTCGAGATCCTTGGAGGGTAACCTGCAGGTAAAACCGTAAGGAAAATTGCACCATGACGTAAGTCTATTAAGAAGGTTGCCAACGAAACTGGTCCACCTTCTCAAACCTATCCCCTTCTCACTTTGTTTTTGTGATGTTGGATTTCATCACCAACTAGTACATTCATTGGGAGAAGTCATTGTTTTTCCTGTTGGTTTTATATATTTTTAGCGAGTGTTGTTTGTTCACCCTAGTTGTCCTTATGATTGGTATTGTGGATGAAAAAGGTCTTTGTCGATCACATAGGATGCAATGGTTTCCCCCGAAAGACTACGAACCCTTACCTCCCAATTCACCTGAAGACACTTTTTGTGAGGAAATTGAAAACTATTCAAACACTGGGAGTGTTTCTACTCCTTTGATTGAACATCTCGAGGGAACAATCGTAATAATTAAGGAAGGTCATATCCTTCCTGTAAACCCAACATTGACCAACCCTCTTGATCCACTTCTTCTCTGAGTAGACTCTTCAGGAAATATCGTAGCTAAAAATTATCCTAGATTATCATCAAGGCCATTTGGAGAAATTGACATGGAACCAGAACAACCCCATACAAATGAAGGATATACAACCCCTATCTTCTCTACTGAAATGGTAGATCCACATCAAACGTGTGTTCTTCCTATATGGTTAACTCCATCGGGTCGTGATCTTTATGAAAAATTCAATTTGAATAGACCACTCTTTATCCCTCCACATACATATATCACCACCGGTGTAGATGCAAGACCATCGAGTCAGTACTCTTACCACCCTATTGGACCAACACTTAATACCGCTACCACTTCAAGACAAATAACGAGTGATACAGATCTTGTACTTCGTAGTCATTTATAAAGTACTATGATGGTTACACCAACGATGCCTCTTCAAGTAGCAAATTCATTCACACCACAGAATCCTGTTGGGACACCTTCCCATCATAGAATGCAAAACCCTTTCATACCACAAATACCTACTAGGGGAAATCCTACATTAGTGGAAAAATCCCTACCAGAGGGAAACATTCATTAAGTGGACAAATCCCTACTGGGGGAAACCCTCGTTTGGGGGACAAGTCCCAATTATTACCCAAACTATGGCAGGGGGGAAAGTTTCAAGTTATTTTGTTGGAAACCCACAACCATATTGGGGGCCACCCCAAGGAGGATCTTTAAATTCTAATCCTTCAGGACTGTATTTTGGACAACCATATCTAGGTGTCTGGAATCCCACTTGGGGTCCTCAAGGAAAATCATCTTACCCTCCTCAGGGTCCAACCAGTTACCCTCCTCAGGGTCCAACCAGTTACCCTCCTCAAGGTCAACCTCGATACCCTCTCTAGGGTCAAACTCGTTACCCTCCTCAGGGTCAAACTGGTTACCTTCCTCAAGGTCAAACTGGTAATCTTCCCCAAGTTCAACTTGGTTACCCTTCTCTGAGTCAAATTGGTTATCCTCCCTTGGGTTACACTAGTTATCCTCCTCAGGGTCAAATTGGTTTCCTTCACCTTTTACCCAAGTTCCTCAACAAATGAATCCTAATTTTTCTAGCCAAAATCTGCAACATCCACATATGGGAGGAATTTTTGGATATAACTTCCCACAAAAACCAGTTTATGGTCCTACTAGTGTTCCCATGCCTCACCAATATCATCCTCAAAGTAATCAACAATTACCCTTTTTGGCTACTTAAGACCTCCCAAACCTGTCAATATTGACAAACGATCCCATATTACACTTCTCCTTCTGGCCAGTAATCCCTGCCAAGTTACCATCAAATATTCCAAAATTTGACGGTAAACTTGGAGAAGACCCGAACAACCATGTCATGACATTTCATCTTTGGTTTTCATCAAACTCACTGATGGATGACTCTATTCGTTTGCGTCTTTTCTAGCGTACTATTATGGGCTTAGTGGAAAAATGGTACATTGAATTGCAACATGGATCTTTTTCAAGATTTCAATTCGCTTGCAATGGCTCTCCTTACCCATTTTCAGTTGCCAATTAGATATGAAACCAGAATGGAGATTTTTACCTCCCTTCGTCAGACTAACTCCATACACATTTCTGATCATATTCATGAATGGAGACGACGATGATGGTTGATCAAAGATACCATCCCTAATCAATTGTTGGCAGAATGGTTCACAAAATACATGTTACCTCCTATTTCTCGTGATGTGGCAATGGGAGGTGTAGTTATAGAATATGAAGCTATTGCTCTTGCCCAATAACTATATTTGGTTTATTCCTAATCCGGTACTTTGTATGAACTGATCCCAAATTCTCCCTGAACATCAACCGATCCATCCCAAACCATCCTCTACCGCTCATTTAGATGATGTTATCGATTCTATCAAAACTCAACGTGCCTCACAGTCACATGGGACAACAAATCATTATGTATCTACCTCGACCACAGTGCAGACTTTTGTCCCATCAAATTCCACCTCAACTAAAGTTTTTGAAGTAAATGCAGTTCAAACTACTTCACCACCACAATCAGGAGTAAAAAACAAGGCTAAGAATAAATCCAAGAAAAAAACTAATCAAATAGAAAATACAAAAACAAAAGCACAACCACCTGCTATTGAAAATAAACCATAATGGAAACTAAAATTTCCCTGTCTCATATGTTTTGAATATCATTACACAATAGATTGTCCCCATCGGGAAGAAGTATCAAAATTATTTAAAGGAAATTCACAACCCATTTTTTTGACACATCCTTTTCCAAAGCAGTAGTCACTGGTTGCGAAAATTCTTGCACCTCCGCAAGGAGGAAACCCAAGTCATCCTCCTAACAAGGATGCTTCCTCAACTGCACATATTTACATGTTCAATGGTGTATATTTGACCACTAGGACTATGATGTATGACACACTTCCAAGGAAAACTGGTAAAGAAAGTGTAACTAATGGAACCGTGACTGATCCACCTTCCACATATTTTACCCCTCCATCTGGACCTCTCCATATTGAGAAACCTACCTTTGAATCTATATTATGTCTACCAAAGAGTATTATCCGAAAGTCGACTTTTAATCTAAACTATCGTGCTTCCCAGAACTACAACATTGTTGAAGATTTGGCCCAAGCACCTTGTGCAATGTCGAATCTCAAAGTTATGCAACACTACCCCAGCCAATGTAGGACTCTCTTGGAAGCCATTGGAGCTATATATCCCGAGTCATCCAATAATATCACATCTAACCTGGACAATTATAAATCGAGGCTCTCTCACCAACTTACGTTTCAAATCGATGTTGTTGTTCACAATCAACATATTCATCACACTATATTAGATGAAGGAGAACCAACATGTGTCATGTCCTTAGCCTGTTGGAAAGGTATTAAATCACCTGGTCTTAATCAATCTCTTACCATGTTGAAAGCATTTCATGGACGAGGTTTGAGACCTCGTGGACTATTGCAATCATTAGTCGTTCAACTGGGGTAAAAAAAAATTACGTCAATGTGGAAGTAGTCGACACTCCTTTAGCTTATAACTTATTGCTTGGAAGAAGTTGGTTTTATACTATGATTGTTGTAGCCTCTTTGGTTTTTCGATGTTTCCAGTTTCCTCATCAAGGAAAATATTTACCATCGATCAATTATATTGCTATACACATGATGCTTGCAATCAAACAAACAACGATATTCCATTTTGGGGGGACTCAAAGATTACTTATGAAAGTGTAGGGGTAGGTCTATCGAGCTATTCTTTGCTCATGGGAACTTTCCCCACATGCGTTCCTCAAATTTCACAACATATCACAACAACAAATATGATTTCGACCATGCTACATCAATCCCTCAAATCATCTAATCCTTGGACTGTACCTAGTCCTTTAGAATTTGATACACTAGGTGACACTATGTTGCTTAGTCCCGTTGAGGCTGAATATGAATCCATTCAATCCGTCTCTCCTTCACTCGAAGACAAACATCTGTTGGTATCTAATACTTATTTGTTACCATCCTAGTTAGATTCCTTATCATCAACCTTTGATTACATCTTACGGATTTTTCCATCCGATGAATCCATTATGGAAATTCTTAGTATCGAAGAGTCACCATGGGATGATAACCACCACCGCTCATCCTTTCTTCCCAATTTGGATGAAATCGAGAAGGATATTCCATCTATCTTTCCAATTGATATTGTCAACAATCCTCAATCTCTGATACTCACTCATGATACAATCTTTAGGGAAATTTAGGAAACATATCGCAAACCATCAGTGCAGACATATCATAAAAAGAAGGTGTCATGGAAAACATCCAATTAAGCATGAAGTGTTCAACTGAATAAATTCAAAACTACACCGCCCTGTTTAAATAATTTCACGACAGTTTTTCCCAGAACTACGAATAAATTCCAGTGATCGACCCTTTGATCATTTTACATGAAATCAAAACTTACCCTAGAGTTAAACCCGTACAACAGAAACTTCGCCATGTTCATCCTAAGAAAACTGGGACAATAAAGGCAAAAGTAGAAAAAAATTTGAAATCTTGTTTTATTTACCCTGTACCTCTAACCAAATGGGTTTCCAACATCGTTCCGATCACAAAGAATCAAGGGAAAATTAACGTTTGTGTCAACTATAGGGATCTCAATAAGGCTTGTCCGAAAGACAATTACCCTACGCCCTTCATCGACCAAATTATCGATAATAGCGTCGAAAGCATCATTTTATATTTCATACATGGATTCTCCAACTATAACCAAATAGATATTTTACCAGTTGATCAACAAAAAATATCCTTCATCTTCCCATGGGGGAATTTCGCATATCGGAAATTACCCTTTGGCCTTAAAAACGCTGGAGCTAGCTTCGAGCGAGCCATGTCGCACACTTTCCACAATATCAAGCATATTGTTGAGCCCTATCTTGATGACTTTCCAACTCATTCAGATCATCGAAAATATTATATTGGTCATCTAAGAGCGATTTTTCTTATATGTAGACATTAAAACATACATTTGAACCCCAACAAATGCATTTTTTTTGTTGAATCAAGGAGACTCCTAGGCTTCATGATATCCAAAGAAGGGATTAGGGTAGATCCCTTAAAAGTGAAAGCTATCCTCTCTTTACCTCCTCCCAACAACATTACTCAACTCCAAAGTTTGCAAGGGAAGGAAAATTGTATATGCCATTTCATCTGCAATTATGCAGAAATCACAAAAGGATTCAAGATATTGATGCAAAAGGATGTCCCTTTCATTTGGGATGAAATTGCTCAATGCTCATTTGATGATCTCAAACATGATTTAATGCATACACCACTATTACATTCCCCCAACTATGTGAGATATTACATCCTTTTTTTAGCCTCATCTGCTTCCACTATTGTCATGGTGTTAGTTCAAGAGGACGATGACGGTGCAAAACATGTGATCTACTATTTAAGTAAGAGCCTTTCAGGTCATGAACTTCGTTATTCACATGTTGAAAAGTTGGCTTTGGCAGCAGTCATTGTTGTCCAAATATTTCGACACTACATCTTACTTTGCACTACCACGGTCATTGTTGACTCAAACCCCATGTACCACATATTGAATCATAGAGAACTTGGGGGAAAGCATTAAAAATGGATCGTCATTCTTCAGGAATTTGATCTCGAGTTCACCAAATACAAAGCAAAGAAATCATTGGTTTTAACTGAATTAAGTTGCGATCTTCCCCATATCAATGAGGAAACTGAACCCAGTGATTCCCTCCCTGATAAGTCATTGTTCCTTATCTGTACGTTTGATCCCTTGTATGGAGACATTCTTTTATATCTCCAGAACCAACGCTTCCAGCCAGGTATTTAGTCTAAAAAAATGACATCGTATTAGACACCATTCAAAATACTACCTTATTGTTGGTGACACTTTGTATCACCATGGTATTGATATTGTTCTACGACGTTGTTTAACCCATGAATAGGTTGAGAGTGTTTTAAATGACAGTCACCTAGGATCTTGTGGCGGTCATGTCTCTAGGATGGCTTCAACCCAGAAAATATTACGTGCAGGTTATTTTTTTCCAACCATTTTCAAAGATTGCATTGCGATCGTTAAAAAATGTCCACCTTGTCAAATATTTCAGAAGAAAGCACGTACCCACTGTTGGCACCAGGCCGAAGAGGAAAGAAGAACGATCATGGGAAAGAAAGCATGCAGAAAACTAAAGTAACAACTAGCAGAAGAGAAGCACGCGTGCATGCAAGAAAGCGTGCACAAAGGAAAGCGACAACTGGAGGAGGAGCAGCACACGTATGGGAGAAAGACCTAAAGTAGGAAGGGTTATGGTTTTGGTAATATTATGTAATAGGCTGAAGAGCCCGAAATGTATAAATATAGATACGAAAGTATCATATAGGGTTGTTATTTAGTAGTTGTTAGCAATTCTCTGTAATGTTTTGAGAGGTATGAACCAATTTTGTAAGTTGTTGAGCAAAGGAGACCCAAGAAAAGGTAGATCTGAGGATTAGACCACAGTCCATGGAGCCTGGTGCGAGCTAGTTCGCCTCACATAGATCTTACCCAGCTTTGTGAAGAATTGTAAGCGCGAGGCACCGGAAATGCAAAACTATCATAATACAAGAGCCAAGAGCCAAATCTTTGTGGATGTAGCCCAGGAGGGGGTGAACCATGGTAATTCTCATGTAACGTGTTAAATGTATACATGTTTCTTCTTTCTTTCAGCAATTGATGGTTAAACTTGATAAATGAGTTAATACATTGTTATGAATATGCTTATACTTAACTTTAATTAAACTGTGGGATATTCATATGTGAATCCAAGGAATAAGTACTCTCCCTCACAACTCACGGTATCTGACATTAATTAAGAAACCCCTCTCCCTTACCCTGTCCTAGGCTGTAAACACCTGAGTCTTATAGCCACCCATTTAAAGCTATCTCGAGTGAGACTGCACAACACTTTCTGGGTGATGTGTTGCCTTCTAGTTTACCAGGAGGGCCGATAGTTTTAGAGGCTTTGTTGGAACCACGAATGACATGAACCCTGGGTCAATAACTCAGACAACCCGAGAAGGGAAGCGAGTAACCAACACCCACCCAAATCCATTCCATCCAATTTTTGTCATCGTCCCTTTTTCCAAATGGGGAATTGATTTCATGCAATGTAAGCCTACCTCATTCGGGGGGCATGGTTATATTATCGTTGTAGTCAATTATTTCACTAAATGGGTTGAGGCTATGCCTACATTTCTAAACAATGGTTGAACTACAACACTTTTTGTGTTTAACCACATCATCACTCAACTCAGAGTCCCACGAGCTATCATAATTGATCACGAATCCCATTTCCAAAATCATATGATGAGTGAGTTGTGCACCAAATTGGGTTTTCAACATGAAAACTCATCCCCATACTATCCTCAAGCCATTGGACAAGTTGAAGCCATCAACAAAGTCTTGAAAACCATGCTTCATCGAATCGTGGGGGTGAATAAAACCAATTGAAATTTGCAAATATTCTCAGCACTCTAGGCCTATCAGACTTTGGTTAGAAATAACACTGGATTCACACCTTTGCATTTGGTATATGGGTTGGAAGCGGTGTTGCTGATTGAATGTGAGATTCCATCTCTAAAACTAGTCGTAGAGATCCTTCCCCACACCTCTGTCGAAGAAGAACAATTCATGTATCTAACGAAGTTGGATGAAACCCATCGTGATGCTCCTCTCATTAACAAGACATATAAAAAATGCATTGAGACCCAATATGATAAGTCTATCCGACCTCGCATATTCGCAGAAGGAGATTTGGTCATGGTCTATGATCAGGACCACGATAAACTTGGAGCACGGAAATTAGAGCCTATGTGGCATGGACCTTATATCATAAAACATGTGCTACAAAAATGTGTCTATGAGCTAATAGATTATGATGGAATCTCTCTCAGTGAGACTCTAAACGGGATCTACCTGAAAAAGTACTATGCTTAAGAAATATTTCATGTGTGCTTTATACATTATTGTAACATATGTTTTGGTTTGGTGTGTTTTTACTTTTGCGTGAATGAGTTTTTTTTCATCCTTAGTTGTTTATACCCTTCTTTGTGCTTGAATGCATAGATGTCAGCATATTTCCCAATACATTTTGGATTTGTGGATGGCGCTAGACGAAATACCCAGAACTTAGCTTATGTAGCTTGGACCATCTACCATTCTGGCGAGTTGGTGAGCTCAAGTGGGACTTGTCTTGGACCTGCAACCAATAATGTTGTAGAATATCATGCCATTATTGGACTTTTGACTGAGGCCATCTCTCTTGGAATATCTCAAATTATCATTAACCTTGATTCCCAACTTGTTGTTTGTCAACCCAACCGCATTTATACCATACAAAATCCAATATTGCTACGACTCTACTTAAGGGTTCTCCATCTCGAAAGGTTTTTTACTTATGTAGAATACCAACATATACCGAGAGAACTTAATACCATTACAGATTCGTTAGCAAATTACGTGTTGGATTGGAATCTTGCACATAGATGAATATTCAAGATCATAAAAGCATAAACATAAAATTAAATTAAAAAATCACATCATTGTAACATAAGAAGTTGAGACAAAACCCATATATGTGTGTGTGTGTGTGTGTGTGTGTGTGTGTGTCATCATAGTAAGACTACAACAAACGTTACTCGTTTCCCTATACTACACTGTGCTCATGATAGCACACCACTACCCTAGCTACTCACCACAAAAGATGATTGAGACTCTCTAGTACACCCACTGTGTGCCTCTACAGGTGTAAAAGAATATTTCATTATCTCATGGAGGGGACACCCATGGTAAGCCCCTGAGATGCATTTCTTCCTCGCGAATTCCTACGACTTCACCACCTGCCTCTGTTGTTGTCTAGGCACCATTGTGTCGTCCAAATGGTGACATTCCAGCTGGATGAGCCATCCCTTTCTTTGCATGGTGAAAAACAAACATGTTTAAATCCCTCCTTGTACAACAAAAAATGCATATATTATAAAACAAAAAATATTCTTTTTCAAGGTCACGATCTCCTGTGTTATTACCTGATGCATCCCATTATTCCACTTCAAGGAGCAATAGATCTTCACTACCCCTAAAATCAACCTCAGCATAAGGGTAGTCCTCCACCATCACAATCTTCCTCTTCCACCATGCGAAGAAGACAGTTCAGTAAAAGAAAAGGATGAGGGCTCATTCCCAAACCAAGGCGAAAGACTAGTTCACCTCTACATCTAAGGCTCAGATACGGGACATTCAATCAACGCAACCTATGGTTGCATCTACGGTACTCACTCCAAGAAGAACAATACCAGGAAATATCCATACCCAAATTTTTTATGTTTTCCCGCTCTACATATGGAAATTTGATCTTTCACATTTTCCAAAAATCTTGCACACCAATTAAAGATCCTCAACTCAAGGCATTGAACGACGTAATCCATCTGTGATTTGGGAGAGAGATGGGGAATGGTGCTTCCTACTAGTTTGGTAATAGTAAACAATATAACTCGTAGTGGAAGATCCTTCGCATGCTTTATCACAATCTTTCCACTCTCCTTATGCGATCTTGGCACACAAAATTGTGCTATATACTCATTTGTTTGTTGTGGCATGGTCCAATGACCAGATAGGATGATGGGTGCCTCTCTCCTCGAGAGCCCCGTTAGAAAATACACATCCTCAATGTCGATATCCAACATGCGAGATCCCACTCAGAAGGCCTTCTCATCAACATCCCATAATCCAATCAAATTCTCAAGGAGATGTATTTCCTTTTGCATATTTTGTATCTTGAAGTATTTCAATAGCCCACAGTTACGGAGAGATTCCCTTGCTTGAGGGTCATGCAATGTAGCCAAATCATCATTTTCTTGTTCTCTTTCCTTCCAATTGAGCATATTGGCTATCAAAATCCCTGTAAATCAACATTAAAGATCATTAGTTAAACTCTCCAAGTCAAAAAATGCCATCCTAAATAGTAAAATTATGAAAACATTTTGTATTTTGCACTTGGCAATCCCCCTACAAGTTATTACAGAGCCCTGGTACCCCCTAGTCAAAGGAATCAGGGCGCCAATATCTGAGATGACACCCCTCATGATGCCTTAGGGGAGAACCACCGTAGTAGGGCGCATTGGAGGTTCCCAAGGAGCCAAAAATAGTCAAAAATTGCATAAAACGACCATGAAATCATTGAAAAGAAAGAGGAGGATCAGATCTCTAACCTGGTCGAGATGGAATAACAAATGATGGCCCGAAGCTCTCACAATCAACGCCGGGAAAAATAGCTACAAATGGAAAAAAATCCAAATGAAGAGGTAGGTGATAGTGAAAAGTGAAATAAACTACTTTTTTCACCCAAATTACTTTTAATCACTTACAAACTAGTTTTATTAAAACCTTTTTCACATTGAAATTTCATTTTATTCGATATTTTTCCATAATTTACATTGGTTTTTAAAGGATTGCTAACGGTTTTTTTCCTAGAATGTCATGTATATATACATGTGTGTGTGTGTGTGTGCACATGTGTGTATACACACACAATTGTATGTGTGTGTGTCTGTTAAAGTTTTAATTCAACTCTAACAATAATGATGTGATTTAAAGGAACGATGCAATATCTAGAAGAAAGGGTAGAGATGTTGTTTTAGTAGCGAGTGTTGAAATCATAATTGACCTACTATATATATATATATATATATATATATATA
>CBVK0100352179.1:0-21403 GCA_900067695.1 Picea abies
AGATCGGTCTCGGCATTCCTGCTGAACCGCTCTTCCGATCTCACTTGCTTCAACCTGGCCATTGGCCTGTGGGTAATAGGGTGTTGAGTTTTCATGGCGAAGACCCAACTTTTCAGTGAGTTCGGACATCATAAAGTTTATAAAGTGGCTACCATGATCAGTAATGATAGCTTGGGGAACACCAAACCGAGCAATGATATGATTGAATATGAATAGTGTTGCAGTCTTTCCAGTATTGTCGAATGTCAGCATCGCCTCGACCCATTTCGTAAAATAATCGATGGCTACAATAATGTATCCATGCCCCCCACCTCAGTGAGGGTGACATGTCATGAAATCGATACCCCATTTTGAAAAAGGTCCAATGGAGACTACGGGGTGTAGAGGAGCAGGGTGTGATCGTATTTTTTTGTTGTATGTTTGACAAGCATGGAATTTTTAGATGGCGATAATACAATATTTGAATAAAGAGGGCCAAAAATATTCATCTCATAGGATCTTTGGGTAGTATCATACCTAGACATGTGACCACCACATGCTCCAGAATGGCATTCATTCAAGGCTTTCTCGGCTTCGTCAAAGGTGAGAAATCGTCAAAATACAGAGTCAACCCCTCGACGATAAAGAGTATCACCGAAGATAATATACTGATGGGCTTGGTAACATATTTGATGGTAGTCAGTGCGAGACAAATCGGGCCAAAAATTTTGAGTTTAGAGATATATAATGATATCCCCATACCAAAGTTCGTCGGAACTGATCAGGAATAGGGATTCATCGGGTAATGATCCTTGGCTACATTTTCTGTCTCAAAATAGGGAAAGTCACAAATCAATTCGGAAAACACCAAGGATTTTTTAGACTTGGCGCATTCGAAGTATATGTCAAATTCCTGGAGTATTACGATCCATTTGGATTATTTTCCCCTGAGCAATTGGCATGTAAGAATGTGTTGAATAGGGTTGCAATTGGAAATCACAGTGGTCTTGCGTAAAAGGATATAATGTCAGAAATGTTGGACAGGTTGGACGGCTACCAAGGCCAATTTTTCAACATGTAAATACTTGGTTTCGTTAGTTGTGAGACTTTGACTCAAATAATGGATTACATGTGCATTATGAGACTCATCCTCCTGGACCAAAACCATGGAAATGGTAGATTCCGAGGCTGTGAGATAAAGGAAATAATCACGACTGTAATTGGGTGGGAAAAGTAGTGGGGTACGGGTTAAATTCAGTTTCAAATCTTTAAATGCTTTGTTGGCAGTGGTGTCCCATACAAACTTAGAACCTTTCTTAAGAAGTTGAGTGAATCCAAGGATTAACTCAACATAGTTTTGGATGAAGCGATGTAGAAAGTTTGCCTTCCCTTGCAAACTCTGTAACTGGCGGAGTGAGGAAGGAGGAGGGAGATTAAGAATCTCCTCGACCTTCAAAGGATCTACTCCGATCCCATGACGTGAAACAATAAAACCTAGAAGTCGATCAAATTCTACACAAAAAACACATTTGTGTGGATTTAAGCGTATATAGTAAAACCAACATCGAAGGAAAATGGCTTGGAGGTGTGTTGGATGATCGACATGGCGCATGGAATGAACCAGTAAGTCATCAAGGTATGGTTGCATAATGTGATTTATATCATGAAAGGCATAAGACATAGCACGTTGAAAAGTTGCGCCGACATTCTTTAAACCAAAGGGTAGTTTTCGGTAGGCAAAAGTTCCCCAAGGACAAATAAAAGTGTTTGTGTGTTGTTCTACGGGTATGATATTGATTTGATTATATCCAAAGAAACTGTCCATCAAAGAGAAGATTTCACTTCTGGCACAATCGTCGACGATCTGGTCAATGAAGGGGGTAGGAAAGTTGTCTTTAGGACAAGCTTTATTAATGTTCCTATAATCAATGCAAACATGGATCGTAACTTGTTTCTTGTTAACCAGAACAATATTGGAAACCCAGTCAGTTATAGCCACAGGGTAAATAAAGCCAGCTTTAAGAAGTTTCTCAACTTCGAGATTGATGGCGGCTTCTTTACGCGGGTGGACTGGACGAAGTCGTTTCCATATGGGTTTAGTGCCCAAGTATGTCTTAATCTCGTGTATAACAATGTCGAGGTCAATACCTGGCATTTCTTCATAGCTCCATGCGAAGACGTCACACAATTCTTGGAAAAGAGACTTGTAGGTGACAACTTCGTCATGGGAACATGAATCTCTGATATGCACATTTTCAACAAGTCCAGGTTTAATGGATATGTCAAGGGGGATCGTGGGTAAGATATTACTTAAGTTCCCTTCGTAAAACATGTGTGTAGACTCAGGAATGGTAGAAATGACAACAACGGTCGACGGAGCCGAGATCCATTGGTAACTCTCAATGGTGTGTTGTTCCAGGAAGAGAAGGGAACAATAATGTCCATCGTCCCAAGGGGTGTCTTCCATGGACATAACAGACATAGTCATCTCCTCTATAGGAAAAATGACCTGGAATGGATACAGATATGAATCACCAAGAGAAGGGGTAGAAGGGGTTCTCGATTGAATGGCTTGATAAACTAATTCGACCGAACTCAAAGGCATTTGGTCTCCATAACAAAGATGATCACCGGGGTTGGGTACTATCCACGGGTCGTAAGATGCAGGGGTTTCTCAACCATAGGTGGAAATCATATTGATTTAATTTGACTAATGGATGTGGAACATCGAGCGGTGGGATGGGGAAAGTACACATCAAAGAGGAATATTTAAGAAGACCGACATCGACATTCTCATATCCAGGGGGTGCTTTTGCAATGAAAGGTACATTATTGGTATGTGCATCAGAGTTAAAGAAGGTCAATTGGTCTACCGTAATTACTTTTCCTTGATGTGGGAAACGTATGACATGGAAAAGAGTGGACACAATTGCACACATGGAATCGATCCAACTACGACCTAGTAGAAGGTTGTAATCGAGAGGAGCATCAAAGACCTCCACTTCAACGTTGACCATTTTTCCTTCTAATGTAATAGGCAACGAAGGGAGGCTACCATAAGGCTTAAAACCAGAGCCATTGAAAGCTTTGAGAGTGTTGTGAGATTCGGTTAAGGGAGGAGAGCCAATGGCTTTCCAGTAGGTAATAGACATGACACACATCAAGGCACCCTCATCAATGACTGTTCTACAAATGTTCTTGTCGTAGACAATAATGTGTATTTGGAATGCGAGTTGAGGGGGTAACCTTGGAATGTGATCTTCCAAGTCAAAAATTATTAATTTGTATTAGTAGGGTCGATTCCACCAATAGATTTCAACAGTGACTTCCGTTTTGTAGGACAACTCTGAAGGACTTCGAGGGTTGACATCACGGATGGTGCTTGGGCCATATCTTCGAAAATACTGTAGTTCTGGGCAGCACGCACATGAGAATTGAAAACAGATTTTCGGACAACACCCTTTTGGGGAGGGTGAAGAACTGTATCTAGGCTCGGTCGTTTGAGATGAAGAGGACTGTTGGTAGGTGGAGTCATGGGAGATGGTTGGACCAACGAAGGAGGTATCTCATCAATCTTCTCTTTGGAGAAAGAATAATATTTGGCTCAAGTGGTAAGGGTGATGTCATTCTTCTTTGAATCACCTGTACACATTAATACATAAGATGTAGTGGAGGGGGAAGGTTGGTCATGAATGACCAATTGGGCCTATTGTTGAGAAGGGAAGGATTGTGACTACACGGCCGGAGTAGGCGATTTCGGGGTCCCTTGAAGGAACTTAGTAACCTCGGCTCATCTTGGAGAATCCTTACTGGAGTGATCATCACCACAGATAAGATAAGGGTATCAGGGTTTGGGCTTATCCTTATCGTCAACAAGTTGTGTTTTGGTCTTCTCATATTGTGGATTATTTTTATCCTCCTTGTTCTTACCCTTCCCTTTTTTGGATTTATTCTTTTCGGCGGGAGTAGATTGAACAAAGTTCACCTCAGAAGTCTTGTCAGTGGGAGGGGTAGGAGACAGATCATTTTGAACATTAGAAGCAACGAATTTGGGGTTGTTTCTAGAGGCTTGTGCAGAATGGCGTTGGGCATGGAAAGTGCCAATCACACCGTCAGCTGCATGAGAAGCAATAGGAGTAGTTGAAGTAGTAGTAGTATAAGGGAAAGGTGTGTTAGGGAGTAAATCGTAAAGAGTACCCGTTTGTAAGTAAACGAGGTCGAGGTATTGAGCACGACTGATCAATTGTTCTTCTGTGACAACTCCACCCATGGCGATGTCACGAGCGATGTCATTCATGAATGATTTCGTGAACCAATCTTCTAGTAACTGATTGGGAAGTTCGAGTTTAATGAGACATCATCTCTGTCGCCACTTATGAATGTGATCAGAGATATGAGTGGCTTTGGTTTGTTTGAAAGAACTCAAAATTTTGGTTCTCATTTCGTAACAGATCAGTAACTGGTAGTGGGTGAGGAAATCCATAGCGAGGGTGTTGAAGTCTATGAAGAAGCCTCATGGTAATTCTATATACCACTTCACGGCAGAACCTATGAGAGTTCGCTAAAAAAGGCGTAAACGAATAGAGTCATCCATCAAAGAGTTGGATGAACACCAAAGGTGAAAATTCATTACATGATTTTTCGGGTCCTCTCCTAGTTTACCATCGAATTTAGGGATGTAGGATGGTAGTTTGGCTGGTATCGTGGGCCATTGAGTATAGTGATGGATCAGATCATTTAAAATTCTTGACAGATCAGGGAGGTCTAGGGTGGCTAAGAAGGGTAACTGTCTATTCATGTGTGGGTACTGGTGACTTTGGGGAGGGAGCCTCATAGGTATACCAGTAGGACCATAAGCAATTTTCATATAATGCGAAGATTCGGGAAGATTCGGTTGTTGGTGTGGAGGTAGGTAATTTATAGGGTTGTATTGGTTGTGGTTATTCCCTTAAACATGGGCATGGGGTTGAGAATTTGAGCCCGAAATAGGATTGGACATACCTGGATATGGGTGTCCTATACTAGGGGGTATGAAGGAGCTAGCTTGAGGCTATTGCCCCCCAATCGAGTGAGGATTGTTTTGGATAAGATAGTTCCAATACTGGGCCAAAGATGAAGGTATGTTTTGTCCATAAGGTGGGGTAGGTGGGGGTTTCCATCCAATCGAGGGTTGTTTCCCAATTGGGATTTGTCCTGCAAAAGGGGATTCGGTTTGGCCTCCTTGGTGAAATTGTCCACCAACAAGAATCTGGTAATTAGGTGCAAAAGATGGGATGGTGCCACTAGGTTCGGTGCTTTCGATATGGGATGTAAGAGGCCCTCTGGAAGGGGGTCGAGGAAGTGTCGGAATGAAACTAGGGACGAGATGGTGCCCAGAAGGAGTGGAAATGCTAGGAGTCCTGGATGGGATTTGTGTAGGAGTGGGAATAGAAACATTCAACGCATGATATCTGGGGGGAAGTGTTGGGATGAATCTAGGCGAAAGAAGTGTGCCAATGGGAGCTTGCCTAGCCACTGTAATCCTGGTGTGAGGATTCGTAGCATTTGGAACCATCGTTTAGTGGACCATTGGTAGGGGAATAGTCAAGATGTGGTCGGCTGGTGGAGTGTCTGAACTAGGAAAATAATAGGTAGTATTAAAAGGTATTGCACCTGGATCGAATGTTTCAGGAAACTCAGGTGTGACAGTGACATCAATGCCTACTCCTAAGCCAAAGATATCCCATCTAAAAATTCTAGTAGTCCAAAAATGATCTTGACCCTCAGGTCTCGTGAAAGGTCTAGTTGGTAATCTGGAAGACTCAACAACTATTTCTCCAGAAGAGTACACTCGAACAATACATCTCACAAAGTCAGGAGGAAGTTGGAAGTCCTCTCGAGAATTGGTAATTTAGAACTGTTCTAAAGAGTTAGTTCTTTCCACTTGTGGAGTTGCAATGTCTTAAACTTCACTCTATTGAGGAGAGCCCTCCGGTGGTGTGGTAGGCAAGGGTTGAGAACCTTCCATATCTTTTGGGGCTAGTCCTTGCATTCTAAGTGAACGACGTGGAGGGTCAATTGTGATCGAGTTAAAATATTACGAAATAAATTCTATGGCCAAATTATATAAACAAACAACGCGCGCTAGTAAAATCTAGGAATCAAAACCAAGCAAACATGACCTTCCAATTCCGAAGTCACTAGTTGGTGATGAAATCCAACGTTGCGATGTCGAGACAAGAAGGGGATTGGCGGGGTGGAAAAGTTACGTTGACAACCTGCTTAACAGACTTACACCCTGGTGAAATATCCCACACATAATTGTGGGTATACCCTCCAAGGAGCCCGAGTGATTCTGGCCAACGTCGATTCCAGGTATCGTGGAGACTTGCCCCTCCATAGTCACCTTATGTAAGACCCTAAGAAGATAGGCTACTAAGGTTATCACAAACAACAATGATGCCTAGGGAAACAGTTGATAGTCCAATCCACATGATTTTGGGTATCTAGCCCAAAATCAACTTGAGAGGCTTCCACTCAACATTGTGGGTATACCTTCAAGCAACCCCCGTAATACGTGCAATCTCTACACCGAGATCAACAAAGCAGGGTGAATAACTCTGTCAATCTCAATGAGACCTCAGGTTTGACCCTTGTGTGAGAAGGGCTTCCCAGGACAAAATATTGCAAATGGAATTTGACTCCCTATCACAACATACTATTGTGTGTTTCGTGCTTTGGAGAGTATGTCTCACTGCCTATTCCAAAGCTCTAGCCTAGCTAATGTTGGTGTAAAAGAGCCCTAGAAAATGTCACTAGTTTTATTTTAAAATTGTGTAGTATTATTAAAGGTTGGTGTTATGCAAGAGGGAGATAGGAATGAAGCTGATGTTGTGTAAGACTTAGACCCAACCGTGCTTAAATAGAAATGAATGATACAAACTTTTGTTTGATGAATTCTATCTACATCAGGGAGAAATGAGTTCTTCTAGAGTAATGCAAACTACGATGTACAATTCTCTTTGAAAATGTAGAACCAAACAATCATGGACAACGTAAATTCACTATTTGTTCTCTTTCAATGTTTTAACGCCAATATTTTCTAAATGATTACTTAAAAGAACAAAAAAAAATCATTTTTTTTGTTTTTTTTTTGTTTTTTTTAGAAACCAAAAATAGGGATGGAACTAAGAAAAGGTAAGCAACCAATGAAAATACAATACTCAATAAATGCCCAAATCAAATATTTCAATGGAGATAAAAATAAAAATCGACAAGAAAATGTTTCTTAAAACGTATATGGACAAAGAACTTTTCCAAGTAGCAAGCAATCTAAAGAAATAATAATCCCAACTTTTAATCCGATCAAAGACTTTTGACCAAACAAGCACTCAGATCTCAGAATCCAAGATTATACCCTCGTTGGTAAAAGACCAAGAAGTAAAAAGTGGGACAAAATGATGAAGAAGAGTTTTCTATCTCTGAAATCTAATCAACTGCAAGATTTGAAGTCAAGAAGCAGTCAAACACTGGAAAAATAAGTTATTTAAAAAATTCCCGGGTGAACAAACCAATCTGGGCATCAAGAAGAAAAGAAGGCCTAATCCAATTTTTTTACAAATGGGTTCACAGCCTAGTAGTGGAGTACAGTGCGAGAATGAGGCATTCTCGCAGTCTAGACATTGGCAAGGTGTGAGAATGTCG
The DNA here is from genome assembly GCA_900067695.1 of Picea abies. Classification (NCBI taxonomy): domain Eukaryota; kingdom Viridiplantae; phylum Streptophyta; class Pinopsida; order Pinales; family Pinaceae; genus Picea; species Picea abies. The sequence goes on from CBVK0100352179.1 coordinate 7,663, forward strand.
CACTAGACTGAACAGTGGGGTGAGAAAATGAAAAGTTCTTACAGGATACAGAGAGGTACAGTGCGAGAAGGTTTGTAAATTATGAAAATTTAGAAAAGGGACAAAATTTTTGAGTGAACTTCTAGGTCCAAAGAGTATATAAGGGTCTCTTATACACTCAGAGATGGGTTGGAAATGAAAAAGGTAGACCAAGAGAAAATGGCCAACAAAAAACCACAAAAATGATTTGTATCTCCAGAGGATTTGTCAGTTTTGTTATAGGATAAATCGATATATGCGGACACTAACAGATCTCCCTAGATCCACCTGGATCTAGAACAAAACAGGACATGGCATGACTCTTTCTCTAAGTTGCAATCATCGAATCTACTATCAGGAAGGAATGAGTGGCATACCTTTATATTGCTTCCTTAGGTCTCTGTTGTTCCTACTTCACTTCGGTGCTCTTGTGAGATAAGGTCCAAGACAACACAATCCAACCAAAGTGAATATGGAAAAGTATATTCAATGTCAACCTATGCATATGATCAAGGAGTTATGCAATAAAATAAGAGTGATTTTATGGGAAAGGGACATGCCACTGTATTATGTTAAATGAAAGTAGAAGATACAACAAGATCGCCTTTATGTCACAAGATTCCTTTCAATGGTCCTTGGTTCCAACACACACACTTTCTCTATACTTGCATGAAGAAGGTCTAGTATGGATTGATAGACAAATGGAGTCTTCAAGCTTCAATTCAAACAGGGTTCCTCACATAATTCTTTCATCAATTCTCTATTCAACCTTTCTTAACCTATTCCTTGAGAAACCTTTCATTATATAGGAGAAGGAGAGATGGTTAAAGGGATGAGGATGATCCCACTAAATCTAAGAAGTCAGTAGGATGCCAACCATGTGAATGCCAACTCGATTTCTAGAATATCCTCTTCTAGAACCTTCATAACTTCCTCTTCCTTTTAATCTTTAAAACATGTTCGCACCCTACCTATAGAGCAGGCTGCGAACACCTCACAGGATAGGTATAGGGTTTCCTATGAGAATCAAGATTCTTGCACCCCACAACATAGTCAGCCTGTGAACTCATCTTAAAAATATGTTTTATGGAAGAATACACCATTCACTTTTCTCAGGTAAAAGGTCCTTATGAGAGCATGAACACATAACTATAGAGACACCACCAGAGTGACCAAAATAATGTGTAACAACTATGTGGCGAGATGTCTAGAATGTTATCAAGTGAAGTATGAACATAAACATTCAAAAAAACTACTATAGCTACACGTAATTCCAGAATCAGAATGTGAGGTCATTTTGATGGACATTACTATTGGATTTCCACTGACGACAAGGAGGCATGACTCAATTTTTGTGGTAGTTGACACTCCGATGAAGAGTGCATATTTTATTCCTGTGTGTACAGTGTATCAGGTGCTAGACATAGCTAGAGTTTTTATTAGTGATATTGTGAGATTCCATGGAGTGTCAATAAAGATCATATCCAATCAAGGATGGGTGTTTATAGGACGATTTTTGACCAATTTCTAAGAGGCTTTGGGAACGAAATGGAACTTTAGTACAGTGTATCACTGTGAGACAGACATGAAAACATAAAGAACGAACCAAATATTGGAATATATGTTGTCGATGTATGTAATGGACCAACAAAAGAGTTGGGAAGAGTTCTTGCCACTAGTAGAGTTTGCATACAACAACAACTATCAAAGTACCATTAAGATGGAACCATTTGAGTTTATTTACGTGAGACCATGTCAGATGTCATTAACCTGGGATCAAATTGAGTATAGGGTCATGGTAGGACCATAAGTGATCCAAGAAATGGAAGAACAATTGCAATCGATAAGACAAAGGATTAAATAAGATTAAGTTAGACAGAAGAGTCATGCCGATGCGATTTACGTTGACTGCCATTATGAAGTTGGCGATCGAGTTTTCTTGTGGGTGAAATTGCACAAGAGTTCGATCAAGTTTTGGAAGGGAGATAAACTCTCTCCCAGGCTTGTGGGACCTTTCAAGTTGTGGAAAGGAAAGGACATGTGGCCTATCGACTAGCCTTGCCTGATTCTTTGAGGTGTATGCATGATTCGTTTCATGTATCTTTTTTAATACATTATGTTAGTGATCCTACACATGTGATTGACATGAGTTCTTTGCAGGTGTCGGACGAGGGTGCACTCACAGTGGATCCCATCTACATTATGGACCATCACATTCAACAACTACGACATCGAACAATCAATCATGTCAAGGTCCAATGGGATAATTATAGTCCACACTCGACTACATGGAAGGATGCATATGATATGCATCAACAATTTCTTTACTTATTTGAGAGATTAGACATATAGATCTTGTCAGATACTTTTATTACTGCATTTGTATACTGTACAACTTCAAGATGAATTTTAAAACAAGAGGGGGTGTATGTAACATCTCTCTCTTGAGAGCACATGTTATTGACCTATTCTTTGAGGATACTTTCCTGCAAGTGGTCCAGTTATAGTACATGGTTATTTGTTTCGCTTATGGACTCTTATTATGATGTTGATGGATTATGATTTTATGTTAATTGTTTTATGGATATTGACAAGTTTCCCTGAGTGTGCAGGACACTTGACAAATTTTGGATGTCGATGGAATCAATTTCCCTCCTTAGAGTCCAGATTGAGCCATGAAGTGGACTGTATTGATTTGAGTATTTCATTTATTTATATGTGACATATGATTGATTATATTATGATGTTGTATATGGATCATTGACAGTGTTTTGTTAATGAATGTTGGCTGAAAAATGTTTGCTAATATGACTCACATAAGGAGTAAAGGGGCCATGCACATAGACTAGATATTGAGTGAGAGGTGTGACAGAGTCCCTGTCACACCCTACTAGCACTCCCAACGTGGCTCGAATTGTAGGTTAATGAGTACCTAGTTTGATAGGTCCACGATATCGTGAGGGAAGATTGAGATAGTCACTAACAAAGATTTCTAAGGGGTGTGCAATAAGGGAGAGTCCTTTAGTCTCTCAAAAGATTACCCAAATGGAGTGTTGAATCTAGGGGTTGGACAGCTACCAAAACCGGTTAAAAGGTGAGTGGCACCCTTGGATGCAACGTAGTGCGTCTTGAAGGGAATGCCACGTGATTTAAAAAGAAAATTGAGTCAACAAATCTAGGTGGCCTAGAAAACAATAAATTAATTTGACATTGTCAAATTTAAAATAATTAATCAATGAGTAAATTATTAATTATAAATCCCTATAACAGTATAATCCTTTTAAAAAAAAAAAAAAATAAGCCGAAGTATAAGTTTGTAAAGAGGCTAAATTAAAATTAATAAGTAAATCAGAAGGGGAATGAGGTAAATAAATAAAAGAATTAACCAAAATGAAGTAATACTAATGATTTGATTTAAGGCACATATGTGTAAGAAAATATTAAAAGGGAGTTTTTAAAATAATAAAGAAACAAAGATGAAAGAATGTGTAAAAATAGAAAGGAATCTAGAGTCTAGTTAACACTAGTCTAACTAAAGAAGAATTCTATTTTAACTCAACTCATATTTAGTAAGGCGTTGATCATTAATTGGGAATAAGGGGAATAAAGAGACAACTAGGAGTGATTTAAGGAGCGCTTTTAGGAAATGTGAGGGAAATGTAATTTACTTAAAATAAATTGAGGAATTTACTTGTGCAACTTGGGGAAAGGGTGAAAAGTGTATGAGGGGGATAATTCTAAATTATTTAATTAAAAATTGAATTAATTTTTCAAGGGGAAGGTGTCATTAAGGAAACTCCTATAAAGAAAATGGAAAAAGATGGAAAATGCATCACACTGGTTATGGGTAAATTTATGTTGCATAACGTTTGACTGGTTTTACTTGTGACAGTTGGGATACCTAGGTTAAGAGAGTGTGGAAGCTCTACTTTGCGAGGCGTGCTCAGAGCTAGAGTATGTTTTTGGTTTTTCTGTGGGTGGCCCCATTGCGGCTCTAGGGGATAAGGGGGAAGAAGAGTACCCCTAGTGTTGCTTGGGAGGTACCAATGAGGTCTCAATGATTAACAAGAGAGAGCAAGGAGGGAATGTTGGTTGCTAGGGAGAATCATAAATTCCACCTTTGTCAAATATGTACCTATTTTATAATTATGATATTGATACACCAGTTCCCATTTCACTTTTTTAATAGATAGTGGATTATTGAAAATGAATTTATTAATCTAGATGTAAATGAAATTTGTGGTTCAGTCAGTAGGTTTTGACTCAATTATTATTTTACTAGTTCTGAATGTGATGTTGAACATCTGCAATATATTCATACTTGATTCAGAACTATAGAGAATAATGTTCTTAGACTGTACATAAATTGATAGAATTGCAATTAATTAATCCATGATGCACCTAGATTCCACAATAATACAAGGTTCCATTTAAATTAATGCCACTAGAAATTTTATGCTTTCGCCACTTCTTAATTTCCTATGTTTTCAACCAAAAAGGATGGATATGGGTCAAAACATCACAGTTCCTTGTTGTGCATCTTCTGTAAGTGAAAATATCCACTCCCATCAACTTTGAATTCTACAATTTTTGTATTATTGAAGATCCAATATATGTCTCTTCAACTCCAACAATGCATGCGTCCTTCCCTTTGGTGAAATTCCTATAGATACTGCTCCGTCAACAACACCCTCTTACTTGATACGACCAGGACAGATGCAGAAGATTAGCTAGATAAATATGTTGCATTCTTATCTCCTTTACAACCACATGTTTTTAGTGGCCAATATACCCAACAACCTCTACACCTTAATACCGGGATGAGGAAACGTATATTAACAACGTTGCCCTCCCACCACACCTATTTACGTTGTGGGACCCTTAACCATTGTTTTGATACCATACTAGCAGGACCCTATGAACACCGCACTTACTATTTCTTCCCACCATGCTGACTTTGTGGAGTAGCCAACATACCCCACAAATTACTTACTTTATACAGATTTATGTCGAGATCACAACCTTGACACACATAGACAAGCAGTCCCAAGGAAGGAAGGATTAATATTACCTTATTCACCCCTTTTACTTACACGATTTGACTTCAACGATATATCATGCATGCACGACCTTACAACAACAACCATATACTGTAAGGGGCCCCCTACCCCACAATTTTCTTTACCATAAGTAGATGGTGCAGAGGAAGGATCTTACCTTACTCAATATTCCTAATGCCTAAGCGAGATTGAAATCTAGGTTGGCTTGACAGACAACTCACAATTCTATATGAAGCTTCCAGAGTGCTAGTGTCCTCCCTTGACTTGTCAAAACTCCACCTTAACTCCCAACCATATGTGCACAAAACCTTGTTACAACTTGATTGATTCTAATTTTTTCTTAAAGGACCGTATGTAAATTAGCATGTAGTTTCCTATGCTACTCATTATGATCGACTTATCTTATTTACTTTTAATTCAATTGTACCCTAACTTGGGTTCTTTTCATTGTAAATAGGATTGGGTTTTCCTTAAGTTATTTTAGTGGAATATAACCCAACTTTAATGTCCTTAATAGAAGAATAGGATTAGATCCATAATTGTTGGATATAAATATCTCCTTTACATGGATCTAAAAGAACTTATGTTTTAATAAATATTAAATCCTTACCAGTATGGAGAATACAATCCTCACTTCCTTCAAGAAACCTTTAGAATAGTTGGTTGTGAATAAGATTGGAGTTAGTGTTAAAAGTCAATAGGAATGTGATATTTCACTTAGATGGTAAGTTGAAATTGATTATGGAATTAATGAGGTTATCCATATAATTCTTGTAATGCTCGTGTAGATAGTGACTAAAATAAATGCTAATTATATTCTTAAGAAAAGGAAATCATTGTTAGTTGGTAAGTATTTATTGTTACTTAAACTTTTCTTTAATGGAAGGGGACTTGTTAGATGGTGAGTACTAATTTATTGTGGCATTCTAAAGGAAGGGTAAATTTGTTAGATGGTCTTATCATAGTTTAATTATTTGATTCCTTATTTATTTGGGGGGTGTTTCTAAATTTCCTTTATGGTTTCTCAAGGGTCCTTCTTTTAAACTTTTAAAATGGATTTTTAGTTTAGACTTGAAGCTCTCATATATTATTTTAATTAAGATTGATCTTATTTTTAATTTAAACTAGATTTTTAGGTCATCACTGAGTTAATGTTGATTTATGATTAATTAAGTGATTAGATTACTCACGTGCCTTGAAATAATGTTGATATATGATTAATTAAGTAATTAGATTACTTGTGTGCCCTGAAAAACATTGATGCATGAGTGATTGAGTAATTAGATGACTCGTGTGTCTTTAAATCAGTGTGATGTATGATTGTTTTTGTGATTATATTACTAGCACACCTTGAAAATAATGTAGATATATGATTAATTAAGTAATTAGATTACTCACACGACCTGGAAAAAAAAGTTGATGCATGATTGATTGAGTATTTAGATGAATCGCATGCCTTGATATCAATGTTATGTATGAATGGTTTTGTGATTAGATTACTTGCGCTATGAAGATAAAATTGATGATTATTTTTGCGCCATGAAAATAAAATTGATTATTACACTTGCGCCATGAAATTAATGTGATGTATGATCGGTTATGTGATTAGATTACTTTTGCGCCATGAAAATAAAATTGATGATTACTCTTGCACCATGAAAATAGCATTGATGATTACTCTTGCACCATGAAATTAATGTTGGTGTATGATTGATTATGTAATTAATTTACTCTTGTGCCACCAAGAGATGTATTTGTCATAGGAATTCATTAAGCACCAACTCAATCAGCTCAATGCCTTACGACAAAGTGTCATACAGTGCCAGAGTATGAGGACTGATTCATGGAGCTGCTTAGGTATGCTCCACACCTAAACATAGAGAAAATAAAGTTCAACAAGCTTGTATTCAACCTTAAATTCAACATCTGTGTGAAGGTGAGGATCCTAATGCCTCAGATGTTGCACAATGTATTCTAGAAGGCCCTCATAGCTGAGGAAGCATTTACCAATGGGGGTTAGGGTAGGACTCCTACAAGACCAACTAGACAAACAACATCCGATGTGCAGTAGCATCAAACACCATCTAGACACACATCAGGGTATAGAGATACGTCGAGAGGATCCATGTTCACAACACCATGGTGCCTGGCTCCTCAAAAAAGGAATTCCTACATAGGACCATCGCATCAACAACTGTGTCGCCTGCAACAACAATAATTCAGGCTTGTTCAGTAGAACATATCGGGATCTGAGGCTGGTAGGTTAGTAGCTTCTACTTCGTGGACCAGTAGTACTAGACCAAAGACTGGATGTTGGACCTGTGGAGAGCTACATTACCAGCGAGACTATCTGGTTGAGAGGGCCATAACAACAGAGTCAACATGACACACTACAATTGGATATTTGGTCAAGGCCCACAAGATTCATGCAGCGGTGAATAACCGCTAGACCGATCACCATCCCATTATGCTCGAGACATCAGGTACCATTGTTGACTAAACTTTTAGTGTTTTGATAGATCCCGGTGCATGTAGAGATTTATTTATAATGCATCTGTAATGTCCCCAAGGCCGAGCCCTATTGTAAATCATGTTTATGAAATGAATTGTAATTATGTTTTATAGGTTGGTGAGACAAGTTAATATAAGTTGGTGGGATTATGTGATTATTAGGCCAGAGAGCCTAAGTGTTGAAGGCCAAGAGCTTGATTTTGTACATGTATCTATGAAGAACATTAATAAAATTATAAACACCGCTACGTGCAGAGCGACCACAATGAATGAGTGATGCGGGACTAAGCTTCCATAGAGTGGGCAAAGGATTAGGGGCTAGAAGGTGGGAAGAGGGGCTAAGTGTTGAGCCTAGGGTCTTAAGTCCTTGGGAATAATATTTTAATATTATTCCAAAAAGACCATGTGAAATATAAGTTTTATCCTAAGTTCTTTTGGAATGACAAGTGACTTCCAAATGGGGAGGAGCGCATGCTGATGTAATGCATGTAGTTTCATGGGTGACAAGTGCATGTAGTTAAAACTGCTGAATTGAGTTGTGATGGGGGTTCCTCCCCCATTCCATCGTCTACCGTCTGAACATGAGTCTCGTCTAACCTCTGCAAGATACTTGCGTGCAATTCTGAAATCGGGGAAAAGGTCTGTGTTGATTCCTGGGAAAGTCAGTACACCCTCTGTTCTAAACCGTCGAGCCTGTGTCGACCCCTGCGTGGATTTTTGGTCACGCATCCCTGAGAAAACCATAACCGTGAGTCTATTCTGTGATTGTTGAGTTGTTTGGGTTGAAGTATGTGATTGTCACCTGTTTGGGAAGCCCATGACTGTATACCCAGTTGACTGTCATGGCCACGTAGTGCTGGACTACGCATGGCTTGCTAACCAGTGTAAGTTCGTGCTGAAACTATTTGTAACCTCTCTCCTCTCTCCAGGTGAGGGAGGTGACTGTTATTGAAGAGGAAGGTTTTACTAAGCCTGTGAGTGACTCTCTCTAGGTGAGACAGTGCATGGAGGAAGGAGAGAGCTCCTAGAAGGAACCCTATAGTTGCCACTGAGCTCAGAGATTTCTGGTCTGGCCTGTTGCTGAAGCCCAAGGTAAGGGAGGTAAGCAACCGAAGGACTATCTAGGTGATAGAGAAGGTGTATACTCCTAGGGTGGGACAGGCATGTGGGGAAGGAGAGTCTGTGGGAAGTGGGCATAAGTGGTTCCTGGGAGAGAATCCTCTCTCTTTTACATGTATTCTTCTAGAGAGAGTCCAACACTAGCTACGGAGCTCTGAGACTTACTGATCAGTCCTGTTGTCGAGACCCAAAGAGGGAGGTGAAGCACCGATGGACTGTGCTTGTGAAGGTGTATACTCTCGGGCGGAGCAGGCATGTGGGGAATGAGAGTCCATGAGTAATGGGCGTAAGAAGGCATTCTGGGAAGAATCCTTCTAGTTGTTCTGTCATTCTTTCCCTGTAACCTCAACCTAGCCTAGGATTCCATGCCTTGGGGTGGAGTTTAGTCCCAACTCGGGGGTGACCCACTACTGAGCTTGATGAGAAGCATGGTCTAAGGCTGGAAGGTTCGTGGAAGGCCTGGACGTGGTTGGTGGAATTACCACAGTTTCAAATATAAGTATCAACTTATGTTAAATGTTATGTTTTCCGTGCATGTGATGCTTATATTTTATCATGTATTCTGTTGTGAAAATGAATTATTGTTAATTCCAGGGAATATTTGTGTTAGCAGTAATCCTTATGCTTACTCTGAGTCAAATGTGTTTCATTTGATTTAAATTTATGTTATCAATCAAGTATGAGAATGATGTTTTTCCGCACAGTAGCGTCTGCCCAACTAGTGGTTTGGATGATGGTCGAGGGAGCATTACAATATGATATTAGAGCCAAGGTTTCAACACTAAGCCTAGATGGGCCGGATAAGTGGTCTTTGGACCGAAATTTTTGAGAAGGAATTGTTTTGGGATAGCCAATTTCAAACCCCAGAATGTTCCTGAGTGTCAAGAAGTCACTTGACCATGTTACAAAGCTCAGGAGGTTTAGTGGTATTTTAGAACTACAGCCAGTGTGGTATATGGCCATCGAGGGAGAGAGAGATCTCAACGCATAAAGTGTTGGAACTGTAGGATCTATTCGGGAAGAAAGGAGAACCCTCACGACTGTCAAATCTAGAAAATGTGCACGAGGATTAAAACCCTTTGAATTTGCACAAGAGTGTGGAAATCACAGTACGCGAAATCCCGAAACGATCTAGACCGTAGATCGTAGGAGAGGAACTTGACCATTGGATCAAGTAGATTAATATACCATAATTTCGTTAAGCGGTGGGAAAACTTGGGTGGCTAGAATATGCGCACCCAGATCTATGACCAGGGTTCCATTATGTACCCCCTTCGTCATTCTACCTTTAGAAAGGGGGGGGGAGGGGTCTGGAATGGGTGACTTTGTGTGGATGCACGAAACCCGATGCTCGAAACGTCGAAAGCATCTATGTCGTATTTTTGAGAGAGGTCTAACAATTGGATTTCACTTGGAATGGACATGGACACATGGGTGTGTACCACATGCCAGTGGGTCGGGAAGAAAAGTGAGAGTGGTGGGACCCAATGACATCACCGAAGGTGACGTGGACCCTCCTGAGTGTGCCACTTGCCATAGTAGATGTGGGAGACAGTTGTGCTCTGTGGACCCAAAGGGTAAGAGAAATAGAATTTCGAATTTTGGGGGTTGGAGAGGGAAGCAAGAATGAGAGCTTCAAGGACCGAAACCCCAAAACCCGAAGTCCTGAAGTCCCGAAATCTTTGAAGATGCAAGAACCGCAATAGATTTTAACCGTTGGATGTTGGGTAAATGTAGACCATCGATCCACCCAATTTACATGAATTCGGTAAATCAGAACTCCGGGAGATAGCAGTGTGTGCCTTAAACTCTTCGAAGGCCGAAGACCCGAGTAGTACCAAGTAGTCTAGCACTTGGTCATGACCCTTGGTCACGTGGGAAGGGACTAAGAAAGAGGGAGCTATCACCCAAAAGTATAGAGCAGAGCAGAGATCAAAAAATTCATGAAATTGAAACATTTTCTTAAATTGGATTGTTTATGAATGATTAAGGAATTATCAAGAAACGAAGGCCTAACAAATTCTATTCATCTGCGCATTTGTATTGCAGAAGGTTGACGAGTGCCATAACTAATTTGAATTACCACAAAGTGCAAAAAAATGGAAGAGACACATAATGCTTCTAGTTCAGAAAACAAAGCTCAGAAGAGATAGCATAGAACTTTTGTATGTAGAGTGTGCATATCCAATGCAAGGAGTGCTTATAGAGGGAACTTGTTTTAAGTTCAAAAGACTCCAGGAGACGAGTGTAGAGGGTGCCAGGAGGGCACCAGAAAGTCTTTTCGAAAACACCATTGAAGCCTTCAAAATATTTGAAATCCTTCAAGTTAGGGAGGAAGTCAAGTCCAGAAGAATTGACTCCAAGATATTTGGAAAGAAGTCATTGAGAACCTGAACGGATGGTAGGAATCCTTTGAGGTAAGACTATGCAAGGGAAAGCATCGAGAAAATAGAATCACTGAGGGTTTTGTAGAAGCTCTACTAGGAGGACATTGAGAAAGTGCATGGAGTGCACATAAGAACTCTATTCTGAGATCAAAGGAAGGAGAAGTGTCGAGAAGGAAGACAAAATTTATGATAATTTTGTGAGACTCTGCCAAGAGGGCATTGAGAAAATGCACAGGATGCATTGAGAACTCTATTTTTAGTTCAGTGAGAAGATAGATTCACAAAGGATTATGGAGAACTTTGCCAGGAAGGGCATCGAGTTGGTGCAAGTTTGCACAGAAGGAACTCTTTCGAGTTCTGAGATAGGAGAAGTGTCATAGGAAAACACTCACAAGGTTACTAAACACCCTTTAGGCTCAGTAAAGCGTGCTTGAGAAAGAAGTTGCCAGAGGGCACCAATCTCCATTTGAAGGAGAAGGCAAGGGTTGAATCCCTTAGAGGTTCAAGTTCTGAAGCTCAGGAAGGATAGTGTTGTTGTGCACAGAGTAACAACAAAGAGGAGTAGGAGGTCGAGAAACCCTTCGAGGTTTCATAGTTGACAAAGATCAAGAGGGATAGTGTTCCTAGAACACATGTGAGATTCAAAGGAATTGAGCTTGCAGAGGAAGATAAGGTCAAGGCCTTTGAAACTTTGGAAAATATTCCAAGGGGAAGGAATAAGTTCTAAAGCTCAAGCAGGAGCATAGCTGTCATTAGATCAGCTAGAGAGGAAGAGATCTAGGTCATCAGATCTAGTGCAAAGAACTGATAGTCATCATATCCAGAGGAAGGCGCATGGAGTTTAACCTCTGGGAGGCTACAAAGGAGAGGAGCCGTATGGACGGTGGAGACACTTCATGGAGGAAGTGTCAAAGTTGTTAGAGTCATTGGATCTTGCAGAGCAATGAGGGGATTAAGGATGAGTATCTTTCGATACTCTAAAGCTCAGAAATGATAGTGACCATTAGATATGGGTCAACGACAGTCATTGATCTCATTCAAGAAATTGTGAATTTGGGGTTCGTGAATTCGGAGGGCAGACCAAATTCTTGGTTCCATGAAGTCTCAAGTCGTGAGGAGCAGGGAAGGAGATCCAAACTGTTGGATCTAAGCCATGAGAGAACTATTGGATCAGAACCTCCACGTGGTATCACATATTGGGGGTTTAGGGGTTGAAAGAAATTATTTTTGACTGTGAGGTGACAAAGTGTCGAGCGCCAAGGGATCATAGAACACGTGGCACATCCATTAGGTGGGGACCGCGTGGTTGAAAGGTGGTGTAACAATAAGCGCCCAGAGAAAGGGGAAGAAAGTGACAGGTGTTGGACACACATTGCCTAGAAAGGAGTCAACTCATTGCTAACTTTTTTGTCTCGGGGATTCGCAAAGGAGGAGCACGAGGGATCAACACTCCAACTCATGAAGTCACGAGTTGCGAGTAGTGCTAGCACTTAGCCCTAGTTGGTGGTTATGTGTTGATCCGAAATCGGATTCAGAAGCCTGTCAGGGCATGAAAAATGCTCAAAAATGAAAGTTCTCAAAATATGACGAAACCAACACCATTGCGTCCGGCTCGTCTTCCTGATTCCGGTGGTATAATTTTTATGTCAAACGGAGTCTGTATGAAGAAGATATCACATTTTGTCCGCCAAGCCAAACAGGGAAAATTTTGGATGCTGACTGTCAGGTCCGTACGATGACACGTGGAAGATTTCGTACAGGACACGTGGCGTCTCCAGAGCGTGACATGTGTCAGGCTGATTTGGAATTTTCGGCACGCAGTTGGACCAATCCCGAAGTGACACGTGTCACGACTGAAAGGGTGACACGTGGCAGGGTGACGTCAACAGCTGACGTGGCAGGTTGACGCAGCAAGTGACTGAGCATACGGCAAGCTGACATGGCAGGGATGATGTGGCGTATGGAAGTGACATGGCAGCGATGCATGGCAGTGACGTGGGCCAATTAGCGATTGACAAGTGGCATGATCTGGTTGGTTGTCTTCGTCGAATCAACGGTTGACACGTGGCATGCTTTGGGCGAATGGTAAGGTGCCATGTGGCCCAATAACGGGCTGCCACGTGGCACCCCGAGTTTATCCAATGAGGGCTATGTCAAAAGTTTTTCGGGCCCGGGGGATTCGAACCCTGGACCTCCTCCACAATCAAAGTCTTCGCAACGAGCCTCCGACCGTTAGGCCACGTGGTGGTGCTTGTAAGTGGTTTAGCGCAATATTTATTTAACATTGGTTGTTGTTTGAAACGGACGGGGGGCGGGCCGGGGCTTAGCCCCGACCCCAGTTATATGTTTGTATTGCACGTGACCACATATATATATATAATGTTTGCGCGCGCAGGAATTTTCATGTGACCCGTGATAAATGTAAACAGTTGGGGCGGTTATAACCATAGCCCAAGGGTTCTATGCAAGCCATGCGACCTGGTGTCAATGCATGCAAAGGCCAGCGCTTAGCCTACGGCTAGCGCTTGGCCATATATGGTAGCATATGACCACCTAAAGGGGGCGCGCGCTAGGCCAAAGGGGGCTAGCGCCTATTATAACTAATATATAGTTTAAAAGTGGGTTTTGTAACCACTTTTTGAATGT
>CBVK0100352180.1:0-21402 GCA_900067695.1 Picea abies
TCTTCCGATCTCACTCTCTTGGTGATTTATCTTTGGATCCATTCCGTGTCATTTTTCCTACAAATGAGATGATCATGTCTGTTATTTCCATAGAAGACACACCTTGGGACGATGGACATCATCGTTCCATTCTCTTCCTGGAACAACACACCATTGAGAGTTACCAACGGATCTCGAATCTGTCGACCGTTGTTGTTATTTCTACCGTTCCCGAGCCTACACACAATATGTTCTATGAAGGGAACTTAATTAATATCTCACCCACCATCCCCCTCGACATATCCATTAAACTTGGAGTTGTCGAAAATGTGCATATCGGAGCTTTGTGTTCCAATGACAAAGTTGTCACCTACAAGTCTCTTTTTCAAGAATTTCGTGACGTCTTCGCATGGAGCTATGAAGAAATGCCGGGTATTGACCCCGACATTGTTGTACATGAGATTAAGACATACCTAGGCGCTAAACCCATCTGGCAATGACTTCGTCTGGTCCACCCGCGTAAAGAAGCTACTATCAAGCTTGAAGTTGAGAAACTTCTTAAATATGGCTTTATTTACCCTGTGGCTCTAACTGACTGGGTTTCCAATCTTGTTCCAGTAAACAAGAAACAAGGTATGATCCACGTGTGCATTGATTATAGGGATATTAACAAAGTTTGTCCTAAAGAAAACTTTCCCACCCCCTTCGTTGACCAGATCGTCGACGATTGTGCCAAGAGTGAAATCTTCTCTTTGATGGATGGTTTCTCCGGATATAATCAAATCAATATCGTCCCCGCCGACTAACACAAGACCACTTTTATTTGTCCTTGGGGCACTTTTTCCTACCAGAAACTACCCTTTGGTTTAAATAATGCCGACGCGACTTTTCAACCTGTTATGTCTTATGCCTTTCATGATATAAATCACATTGTGCAACCATATCTTGATGACCTACTGACTCATTCCATGCACCATGTAGATTATCCAACACACCTCCAAGCCATTTTCCTTCGATGTCGGTTTTATTGTATACGATTAAACCCGTACAAATGTGTTTTTTGTGTAGAATCTAACCGACTTCTAGGATTTATTGTTTCATGTCAAGGGATCAGGGTAGATCCTTTGAAGGTTGAGGCAGTTCTTAATCTCCCTCCTCCTTCCTCACTTCATCAACTACAAATTTTGCAAGGGAAGACAAAATTTCTACGTCGTTTCATCCCAAACTATGCTGAGTTAACCCTCGGATTTACTCGATTTCTAACTCGGATTTACTCGATTGCTCAAGAAAGGTTCTGAGTTTGTATGGGACACCACTGCCAACCAAGATTTTGAATCTTTGAAATTGAATTTAACCTGTACCCCACTACTTTTCCCACCCAATTACAGTCGATATTATTTCCTTTATCTCGCAGCCTCATACTCTACCATTGCTATGGTTCTAGTCTAGGAGGATGATTCTCATGATGGACATGTCATTTATTATTTGAGTCAGAGTCTCACGAATACCAAAACCAAGTATTTACATGTTGAAAAAATGGCCTTGGCCACTGTCCAAGTTGTTCAACATTTCCGACACTATATCCTTTTATGCAAGACTACTATGATTTCCAACTGCAACCCTATGCAACACATTATTACATGCCAATTGCTAGGGAAAAATACTCAAAATGGATCGTAATACTCCAGGATTTTGACTTATATTTCGAATGTGATAAGTCCAAGAAATCCTGGGTGTTTTCCGAATTGATATGTGACCTTCCCTGTTCTGAGACAGAAAATGTAGCAGAGGATTCATTACCCAATGAATCCCTTTTTCTGATCAATTCCGATGACCTTTGGTATGGGGATATCATTATATATCTCTAGACTCAGACTTTCTGGCCCGCTTTGTCTAGCACTGACCACCATCGAATTCGTTACCAAGCTCATTAGTATATTATCCTCGGTGATACTCTTTATCGTCATGGGATTGACTCTATTTTCTGACGATGCCTCACCTTTGACGAAGCTGAGAAAGCCTTAAATGACTGCCATTTTGGAGCATGTGGTGGTCACATGTCTGGGTATGCTACTGCCCAAAAGATCTTATGAGCTGGGTATTTTTGGCCTTCTTTATTCAAAGATTGTATTATCACTGTCCAAAACTGCCACACTTTCCAAACATACAACAACAAAATATGATCACACCCTGCTTCTCTACACCCTATAGTCTCCGTTGGACCTTTTGTGAAATGGGGTATCGATTTCATGACATGTCACCCTCACTCAGCTGGGGGGAATGGATACATTATTGTAACCATAGATTATTTTACGAAATGGGCCGAGGCGACGCCTACATTCGACAATACCGGAAAGACTACAACGCTATTCATATCCAATCATATCATTTATCGGTTTGGTGTTCCCCGAGCTATCGTTACTGATCATGGTAGCCACTTTAGAAACTTCATGATGTCAGAACTCACCGAAAAGTTGGGTCTTCACCATGAAAACTCAACACCCTATTACCCATAGGCCAATGGATAGTTTGAAGCAATAAACAAAGTCCTCATTACCATCCTTCGATGAATGATAGGGATTCACAAAACTAGTTGGCACACGATGTTGTTTTTAACATTGTGGGCTTACCAGACATCCGTCAAGTCTGCTATTGGGTTTACACCTTTCCAGTTAGTTTATGGTATAGAAGCCATCTTGCCGATTGAATGTGAGATACCATCTCTAAATCTAGCCATTGAACTTATCCCAAACACTTCTGCTGAAGAAGAATGTCTGTTGTATCCTATGCAACTGGATGAAACCCGTCATAATTCCACCCTAGTTATAGAAACCCAGAAGAAACATGTCAAAGCTTAATACAATAAACATGTCAAACCACACTTTTTCTCTGAAGGTGATCTAGTTCTTCTTTATGAATAAGATCAGGATTTTCTAGGAGCCGGGAAATTTGAGGCTATGTGGCGAGGTCCTTATATCGTCAGACGAGTGTTGGAGAAAGGAGCCTACAAGTTAGTGGACTACGATGGTGTCCCTTTGAGTGAACTTAGAAATGGGATTTACTTAAAGAAGTACTATGCTTAGGTCATCTATGCATGAGTGCTTGTATTTTATTGTATCATACTTTTGTGTGCTTTTTCATTATTTGGTTTCTACCCTCGACTGCTTACCTTGCGTTGTTCTTGGTTTCTAGATGTCGGAGTCTTCGCTACCCCACATTGGCTTCACCGATGGCTCTAGTCATAGTACTCAGACCCTTGCTTCTGCTACATGGGCAATTTATGCACCTACAAACGAACTTATCATTTTACAAGGTGTTTTCCTCGTTCATGCAACCAATAATATCACAGGATATAGCGCCGTCATCAAATTGTTGACTAATGCTATTTCTCTTGGTATCCGCCACCTGGTTATACGACTTGATTCACAACTAGTAGTGCTACAGTTAAGTAATGTCTATGTTATCCGAAGTCCTACTTTATTGCGGGTATATCTACGAATTCGCCTCTTGGAACGTTATTTTGATTATATCGAATATCAACACATTCCTAGATGTCTAAATAAATTGACAGATGCTTTAGCTAATTATGTGTTAGACAGACATCTGAGACATTTATAAAACCAATCACACATCACATGTATTATATGAAACAAAATAAGCCTGTAGAAGCTGCATATATATATAACGATCAAAAGTTTTTGTCCAAAGACCAAAATATCAAAATATATGAAGCCCATGGCTTCTACAAATTATCATCATGGATGACGCTCATGGTAACATACAATTGCTCGAGCTACCCTACGGAGAAGTCGACTAAGAGAATCAGACACACCCACAATATGGCACTGATAGCATCTCGGGATCTCCCCAATAGAGATGTCCGAGATATCTGCAGTCAATCCCTCTAAGTTCTGTTCAACTGCCTCATAGTCCTTAGCATCCCATCCTGCCACTGGGGCCACTTCCCCTCATCTCTGAATGGGAGACGTTCCTGGAGTTCGATATGGCCCCACATCTGTGTCATCAAAATAATTTTTTGGTTAGTCTTTGGATCGAAAACATAAAAACATTTTATATAATAAAATTTACAAAAACATTAAAAAAAACAAAATGTGTACTTCTTACCTAAGTCACCCAACTGAGCATCCTTAGGCAGAACCAAATCTGGATCTCCTCGGAAATCCAAGTCAGCATATGCATAGTCATCAATCATAATCATCTGGGGCCTCAACCAATCAAAAAATGAATCGTTATATTTGATTATAGGGCCTGCTACATGCCGAGCCATGAGGTTACACCACCTCATCATCCTCAGATCCCGTGGGGCCGGTAAACCCCAATCTACCTGCAGACGTAGTAGTGGGACCCTCTCAAGAAAGAAAGACACCAAAATTGACCCGTACCTGAACTGTTTCAGGTTACCCCTTCTGCACTTTGTCAGTTGCCTCTTCATGCTGCGAAGAACCGCGTCCAACTAGTTGAAAACCCGAGGCTCTGTGCACTCTATTGCATACTGAAAATAGCTCTGGAGAGCCATGTGCAGATCCATGCTCCCGACCATGCATGCAATGGTAAACAAGATAGTACGTAGGGTCAGATATTAGACACCCCATATGGTGAATTTACCCTTGCTTTTCTCTGCCTCGGGAACACAATATTGGCGAACATACTCACTCATAGGAAGTCCACCACCTCTACCTCTGGTCAGAGTCACATGGGATCCACGTCATGAAAACCCTGTTAGAAAATAGATATCCTTGATATCTAGTGTAAGTGTGTGGATCCCTACATGAAATACCTGTTGATCCACATCCCACATGTGGACTAGGTATTCTAACAACCTGAGTTGGGCTCTCATGCCATGGATCTTGAAATTTTTTAAGATCCCAAATTCTCGGAGGGAAACAACTGTACCCGGATCATTTTCGACAATGGAAACATCCTCCTCGTGTTCTCTTTCCCGCCATTCCAACATCGTGATGATCAATACCTGTAATGGATCCCTGAGAAGGAAGTTAACAACTCAATTTAACCTCTTGAATAAATTTTTATTGAGCAAAAACATACACGAAAATCCGATTTTCGTCCCTCCCAGGTGAAGCTTTCACATAGCGTGAGATTCTCGCAGGAGAACTGAAGCCCACCTGCGAAAACCTTAGGTTCTCGTAGGTCCTGAATGGCCCACCTGCGAGAATGCCTGTGCACACCTACCGGCCCCAAAATGGACCCAAACCCTAAAATTTGCCAATAAAAATAAAATGTAATCCATGAAAAGTTGAAGAATCAAGAGATTACCTTGTTGGCCGAAACTGTTTGCTGAATGATTGCTTGTACCTCCTGCAATCGAATGAAGAAATTTTGAAAAAAAGAGGTGTGTTGGGCAAGTTTTTGACAAAGAAACAATGAAATGGTAAAAAGGGCTTTTCACCCATATTTATTCACTTTTTTACTATTTTTCATTGATTCTTTATATTATTTTATTATTTTTCCTAAAAACCTAATACCCTAATGGCCTTGTGAGTATGGTTTTTCGCATATAGATGACCTAGAAGCCCGAATGACGGTGTACAAGTATTTTTTCCTTTTTTATCCATCACATGTATGAATACCTTTTTAGGGTTTTGTAGGAAAAACCTCGAGCTCAGTCTTCGTTCATTCTCGCGCTCGAAAATACATGAGAATGCAACTGAGTATGCTTTTGTCGTCTTTTCGTACTCATCATGGTAACACAAAAACAACGGAAATAATGGAGTATCCTTTAAGATCTTTTCATGCTCCATAAAAATGAAAAGATTGCCAAGCGATCTTGTTCTTTTCACGCTCGTAAAAGTATTTGAAGAAAACGTTCGATGAGCGATAGTTTATTACTTTTTCAGTCTTGTTGAACTAATTTACGAAAAAGGAACTGGGAGAGTTCTCCTTCATTGTTTTTCATACTCTCAAAACATGAAAAACCCCCAAGTTTTCTTTCTTTGGACTCGTTAAACAAACATCGAAAGACCTTTATGGGACTGAACCACTCCTTCCTAGGGTTCGCTAAACATACTCTGAGGGACTCGTCTGAAGGATGAGCTTACATCAACAAGCATATGTTATCTTCCTCAAGCTTGCATAAAAATAAAGAGGTACTTGCCAGAAATGGTGGGGGAAATTTTGGGAAAGGGATGTACTTTGGTATTTGTATTAGTAGCAGTAAGCATCACTCTTGAACATGACACCCCCTGTTTTTCATTTGAATTCAGGTTGGAAAATCCATTTGTCTCTCGTATAACTTGCTACAAGGTCATATCTTGGGTCGCCTTTGAGTCAATGCTACCAAGACCATTGTCGTGTCGTTCATATGTTCAAGAGAAGTCCAAACAAGCCCTCCATTGAGTCGACCATCTGCAGTTGTCAATTCTTACCATGTCGACCTTCCCTGTGTCAGTTTCAAATCATATTTATACTTTGAATTACCTTAAAATATGTTACTTATTGTGTGTCATTGATGGGGGATACATCAAGGCCCTCGTGTGATGAGTCTTTTTCCGTCAACTCCAACTCATTATCCGGGAATAAGACTTATAAATCATTTAGTACCTTAGAACCTGCATGCCTTAATGGCAGGTCTCTTCTCTTTCGACAGTGGATTCACATAATTGGTCCCTAACGAAAAGATTCCGCTGAGTGTTTGACCTCAAATAATTTGTTCACATTTGTTCGGATTGTACTTAGGTACCTTGGGATTCATTGACATCAATGGTGATTTCCCTTGCACTTGTTAACGGTTTTCATCAATGATCGGTAATCAAGTGGTTTCTACCATGTTCGACTTCGACACCTGTAATCACATGGTTAGATTCATACTTTTAGACAACGGGATTGAAGACCTTGGGTCTCATATTTGTTGGTCTAGGTTGCGATGGAGTATTTATGATTTGTATTGACACATAGATCCACTTTGTATGTCGCATGGCTATGTCCTAATCTGATTCTTCTAACGCATAGATCCACAATGTATTCCTGGTGGCTATGTAGCATTTTGATGACATGGATCCACGGTGTATGATTGGTGGCCATGGCCTACATTTGTGATTTCATTCATTTGTAGTTTGAGCATGGAATGCCTACCTCAGAACTGGTATTATATTCTCCAGATGCTTGATTGTTTGCAGGTTTTTGATTAGGTGCGATCTTTGTTTCTGACACACACACGCATTTTACAAAGGATTTTGGCTGTCATGAGTTCTAGCCTCATACTTTGGGCGGCATTCTGTTACACATTATTTTGGTCACTCTAGTGGTGTATCTACAGTTATGTGTTCAGGATCTCATAAGGACCTTTTGCCTGAGAAAAGTGACTATTTTTTTCTTCTACAAAACATATTTTTAAGATGAGTTCGCAGGCTGCATATATTGTAGGGTGCAAAAATCTTGATTCTCGCAGACTACTTTATACTTGGATTGCTAGGGGTTCACAGTTTCTCTATAGGCAGGGTGTGAACTTGCTTCAAAGCTTAAAAGGAAGAAGAGGTTACAAAGGTTCTAGAAGAGGATCTTCTAGAAAATGAGTTGGCATTCACATGGTTGGCATCCTACTGACTTCTCAGATTTAGTGGGATCATCCTCATCCCTTTAACTATCTCTCCTTCTCCTATATAATGAAAGGTTTCTCAAGGAAGAGGTTAAGCAAGATTGAATAGAGAATTGATGAAAGAATAGGTTCAGAATTGTGTGAGGAATCCTGTTTGAATTGGTGCTTGAGACCTCCATTCATCCATCAATCCATAGTGGATCTCATTCATGAAAGTGTGGAGAAAGTGTGTGTATTGGAACGAAGGACCATCGATAGGAAGCTTGCGACATCAAAGCAATCTGGTTGTATCTTCTACTTTCATTTAATATAATACAGTGGCATGTCCCTTTCCCATAAAATCACTCTTATTTTATTACATGACTCCTTGATCACATGTTTAGGTCTTCATTGAATGTATTATTGTTGCTTTCACCTTGGTTGATTTGTGTGGTTGTAGATCTAATATCACAAGTCTATTGAAGCAAAGCAGGGACAAAAAAGACATAAGAAAGCGATATCTAAAGGTATGCCACTTATTTCTTCTTCAATGAAAAATTCAATGATTGTAACTTAGGGAAAGCATCATGTCCTGTCCCGTTTTGTTCTAGATCTAGGTGGATCTAGGGAGATCTGTTAGTGTCCGCATATACCAATTTATCCAATAACAATATCATCAAGTTCAAATTGCAGAGGAAGACCAAGCTAAAGCCACCTTTGCGACCAAATGGGGGTCATTTTCATACACTATCATGCCCTTTTTCTTAAAGAATGCCCCTGCAGTGTTTTCTTAGGTAGTGGTCTCAAATTTCAAGGAATTTATTCAAAAGTTCCTTGAGGTATACTTGTACGACTGGAATGTGTTCAGTCTGATAAAGGAGCACATGCAATCCCTTTGACTAATGATGGATCGATGCTGCCAGCTACAGATCTCTTTGAATTTGAAGAAATGCATCTTTTGTATAGCCTTTGGTGTATTTTTGGGCCACATCATATGTAAAGACGACTTGCTTGTGGAACTAACTAAGAATTCCACCATCTTGGATATGGTGGCCCCCACTTCAATTCGTAAAACGTGCGCAACCTTGGGACATACCATATACTACATGCGATTCATCTAGAACTATGCTTAGATTGTGACGCCATTGGAAAGGATCTTGTGCAAGGATATTAAATATGAATGGACACTGTAATAACAATAAGCCTTCGATACCCTAAAAGAAAAACTAGTTGTTTCACTTATTTTGATTTTTTTGAATTGGTCCAAGATCTTACTTGTCCACGTCGATGCTTCATCCATTGCGTTGGATACCTTTCTATTACAACCAGGGGAAGGCAATATCAATCATCCGATCTACTTTGCTAGCCATAATTTATATGATGCCGAAAGGAATTATACTACAACTGAGCGCGAGGGCCTGGCTATGGTATATGCCTTGCAAAAGTTCCACCACTACTTGTTGGGATCTTCTTTCAAATTATTCATTGATCATTCTACCCTCAAGTACTTAGTTAACAAACATGTGTTGGGTGGCTGCATCTACCAGTGGTTGCTGCTATTTCAAGAATTTTACTTTGAATTTGTTGTTAAACCATGCAAACACAATGTGGGCTTGAACAATCTGTCACAAATTCATACTGGGGAAGTTGCTCAGAGCCTCGAGGATGAACTTCCAGATGCACAAATATTTCGAGTGGAAGTTGGCCTAGATAAATTGGCTGAAATAACAACATTCATCATCACCGAGCAAGCTCTTACGAAATATTCTCCTACACAATGTTGCCAAATGGTGACTCGTAATGTTTGTTGTCAATTGATTGCCGAAAAATTGTATAAGTTGAGCATGGATGGAACCATACGTCATCATTATTTGGAAAATGAAAGGAAATAACTCTTATATGAGGCACATGAAGGTATTGCAGGAGGCCATGACGCCGAAAAGGTGACCATGCACAAGGTTCTACACGTATGGCTTTGGTGGCCCTCTATCTTCACAGAGTCTAAATATCACTGCAAATGTTGTGACATATGTAAATGACTAGGAAAGCCCTGCCACATAGATGATCTCCCACTCTTCCTAGTAACTGCACTTGAGCCCTTCGAAAAATGGACAATAAATGTTTCTGGTCCCATCAATCTTCCCACACACCACACTGGGGCTTTATACATTATTACTGCAACTAATTTTCTAACAAGATGGGCTGAAGCAACGCTAGTCAAGGATTGCATAGCATAGATTGTGACGTGATTTATTTTTGACAACATCATAACCAGATTTAGATGTCTTAGGGTATTGATGAGCGATCGGGGCTTGCATTTCTGAACGAGACCATCCAAAAACTCACTTGAGAGTTCATGATCCATCACTAAAAGAGCACTATGTATCACTCTCAAGATAATGGTACGGTTGAAGCTTTCAATAAAATTTTAGAACACGCCTTAACCAAAGTTTGTAATATGCAATGTGATGAATAGGATCAATGTATCCTCACAGTGTTATGGACTTACCGAACCACGTGCAAAAGGATGACTAAGAACACACCATTTATATTAGTCTATGGAAAGGAAGCGATCATGCCATTAGAATTTGTGGTCCCTAGCATCGAGTCACCCTCGTAACTCAAATGACTGATGATCATTCCCTCCAACACAGGTTGAATGAGCTTATGGAAATCTAGGAAGCCCAGATAATGGCAGGCTTCAACTAGGTGGTGGCAAAAGACAGATAGAAGGCCTGATACAACCGTAACATCAACAAAAAAAACCTATAGCTAGGATCTTTAGTTTTTTTATATGAAAATAAATATTTATAACATCTTGGTAAGCTATGCATGCATTGGCTAGGTTTGTTTCAGCTAGTCTACAAGGATAACCACTCAAAGGTCTCATCAATGGTAGCAGGTTGAAGGTGTACTATGGCCCTCAAGGGTCAAACACCATTTGATCTCTTGTCAGGTTTAGGGATTGACACAATAATATTATCATAATTTGTACAATATTTAGCACAAATCCTAGTCGACGTAATTTACATTTTTATAGTGAAAGAAGTCATATTTGTCACTCATGCAATATCAATCAAGTGACATAGAGTGCAGATCATCGATATTTATGACTACGACGCTGCCAAAAAGTATAGGGTATTCTTTATGTACACACCGCATGGGTGCTAGTGATTTTCCAAATGATTTAGCTTCAGAAAGGGAAAATAATCTCATTTGAGCCACTCGTGCATGCTACAAGTACACAATATGGTTGCAGTATCACCTTCTCTGATCACTCTCTCCAGTACGACTGATCTACAATATTGATCCACTCATCCTTTGCAGTTTACTGTCACTTCCTTCTTTCCCTTCATGCCATCCCTTCCTTCAATACATGGTTTCATCCTCCTTCCTCCCCCTCCCCACCATCTCCCACCTATATGTTTCATGCCCTAGATTACCAACTAGCATTATTCTCTACCAATGCCTATCACGATTTCCTTTCTCATATCGCTGTGATTCTCTTGCTCCCCTATCATGGCGTGTCTTATTTGGATATCCATATTCTTTTATTACCAATTCAATCAATAAAACCAAGAGGCTATCCTACAGTCTTACATGAGCGAGTTAGCATATAAACCCTTCCTCGGTCATTGTCTTCCCACCCCCTTTCCTCGATGATATCGAATTCATTATCCCCAACTTTCTGAACCATGTTTTCTTCTAAAAAATGCTTCCCATCCCCCCATGCCAAAATATTCTTGACTCTTCACATGATTCATTCCCTTTGTTTTTGAGATGAGACCCTAATTGATGGCTCACATGACACCCTCCTCCAACTCGTCATCATTGCAACCTCCCCTAGAGCAAGCAAGATGAGCCAACTTCCTCTAGTCAATCCCATTCATACCAATCCTCCTCTCATATCCTATAATTTCACCACAACCCCCCAAAATTAAGCCGACTGAGACCTCTTGCTCGACCCGACCGTCCCAGAACAAAAAGACAATAAGAGAATGTTGCTCTCTCTTGAGGGAACCTCACCACTATTCAACATATAGTTCTTAATGAGAGACTTTAAATATATCCCTCATTCACTTGCACAGGCACTAGTGCAGGTTCCAATTCAAACAACTGAATGCAATCATAACGGTTATGAAGAACGCTGATATTCTCTTCCTTAATCTACCTACCTGAGTACTATAAATAAGATGGCTTAAGGATGAGCCAAATAATAATGGTGGGGGCATGTTTGCACCCAAAGTTTTGGGATTAGTTGTGCATGGTCATTCCATAGTTTCGCGTGCACCTAAGGAAATGCACGAGGAATTCCCTAAAGTGAACATCAGACCAAGTTTTCTTAGTAGCACGCCAATTATAAATACTACCAAGTGCACATCGATCTGAGTTTTGTAAGTTGCACCAGAATCCAAGAAGATGCCTTCCAGAATCAAGAAATGAATCATCGAGAAATCTCCTCGAATGATTATTGACAACAACATAGGAAGGCATGGGGTTACAATTAAGATTGTCTCTGATGCAGAGAGTCTACATGGAGCAATGATAGGCACCAAAAGCATGTGAGGAAGTTGGATTAGAAAAGCGAGTGGAGTAGAGTAGAAAGAGATATTGCTCCCCAACAATTAAATATATGAACGAGATCTCTAAGCTCAAAAAGAGATCTAGTTGGTTGATTAGTCAATTGATTGGCTATCTAACTATTTTGAGAGTTTTTGAGTTAGCTTAGATTCCAATATTGAGCTCACTCTGAGCTTGCTATAACCCTGTAATTTTTTGAATATATTCTTGTGTCTTTGATATGTCTGATTCTTAATGAAAAACACATAGGAAATTTTATTATATTTCCACTATTTTATATACTAATGATATGGAGTTCCATGGCTGTCATAGGTTGTTGTGTTATAGCAATATTTGCCTCACCATTGCTATCTTGCACAGAGGGACTTTTTCCATTTCCCTGTGCAGACTTGTTATCCCTTTTTGATGAATCTAGAGCTAAAAATACATATTTTTCCACATATACATGCCCTATCTACTATACAACATGCGTATACGTAGACTGCTCCACTACAACCTGTGTACATCAGGATTTGTGCCAGAAAATACAAAAATGAAGTCGGGTTTCCATGTCACGACAAGAGATCTCTGATCCTTGGCCTTCCATATACTAAAAAAATTCTGACTCGGCCCTTTAGTTTCATTTTGAAGGCTATAAGAACACAATTCCGAGCTATGGAAAAGAGGAGAAAACATTCAACTTTGAGAGAAAAGTTACTCTTGAGAAATTACTTCATATTGAGTCTGCATCCCTTTGTCCCTCAAGTTTGAACACAATGTTCAGCCCCCAAGCTCTTTCCCTATTTTTGAGAGAACCTCATTGTCTCTTTTCTATGAGCTTGCCTTTGGTGGAGGCCCAGTTGGAAGGAACTTGGTTTCTTGGTTTCAAACTGTGCTGACATAGAAGTCTGTAATGTTTTCGCTTCTGCTGATCATTTATTAATAAAAACACTCCTTTCCCGTCCAATTTGTATCGTGAAAATATATGATTATTATCCATGGGCATATTTGTAATTTTTATTAATGGATTATTCTATCTAATGTTATAACCCCTTTATTTTATCACTATATACTTTCTCTTCTTCTTTGTTGAGAAATTGTTGCAGGTACAAAGCTTTGGGTCCAAGTACTCAACAGTGGAACATCATCAAGCATTGGAACGAGGTAGGATTCTTCCTTATCTCGCTTGCACATTGGTTTATATAACATATGTTGGAATTGAGTAGATTTATGCAGTCATACTTATATATTGTGGTTTACCCTGACCATAAAGAGTTTTTCCCCTCGTAACTGAATTGGCGACTCTGTTGGGGAAAGTTCTTTCTAAGGGTTGAAGTACTTTTTCTCCTTGTATTTCTCTTTTTCCTTTGTCTTTCTTGTCGTATCACTGCTTGACAGATTCTGTTCACTCTGGGTCTAAGTTTTCAGCCTTTTTACCCTTGCCTGGCCTTGTTTTCAAGCCTGTACGCGCCTTTTGTCTTTACAGTCGCGTATACACGTGTGCTGTCTCACGATGAGCTGCGTATATATGCTCTGTTTGTCTGAACAATTGCGTACACCTTATTTCCTTGCTTGGTTTCTTGGTTTGGTGGTTGCTGGGTGGGATTTGATGATTGTTGAGCCTTCTTAGGTCTCTGTAGTTCCTGTTGAGCTTCTCTGGGTTGACAGGAAACCTGTTTGGAGTTGAATTTTTGGGCATAGTCTTTCTCATCGTTTTTCATTTTTGATTTTTCCTTGAACTCTGGGCTGTTTCTTGGCTACTTGGTATTCTTCTTGAGTCATTCCGTTATACACAGTAAAATTTATATATCAGGATTGCTTTTCAATCCATGCATTTTCTCTTTAATATATTGAAAATACAAAAAAATAGGCATTTTACATTGCTTGGCATTTTTGTCTTCTGAATCTTTATCATTAGCTTAAGTTCATTTAGTGAAATATTGTATTTTACTTCTGAATTGCAAAGTTGAAATTGAAAATTGCACTGCTTTTATACGCATATCATTCATTGAAAAATTAAAATTAGACTTTGCATTGTATTTATATTTATTTTCTTGCAGAGTCATAATATCGTGATTTTCACTTCCATACCCTTTTGAGTAATCATGACCAATAAAATTTGTGCTTTAAACTAAAATTGATTAGTCACGATTTTATTTTTAGGGTGCACAAACTAGTCTAGGATTTAGTGCCTTGGAATAGGATTTTGTGAGTAAACTTCTCCAAGGCAATTAAATCAACATATGCGTCTGAGACGGGGAGTTGACAAGTCCATTGTATAATTGGTAAGATCAGGAGGCTCCACTCACATCGGATTTAATCATGAGGTTGCGCGAAGTTAGTTGAAGGGATAACCCCCGGATACTCGCCTAGCGTCAAAGATATTTCTGTGGATTTATTTGTATTTGGGGATATTGCTAGTACCCATACCTCTGTGAGAGGCAGTGCTTTCAAGGTTTCGGGCTTTAATACCCTACCCATACGGTAATCCAAACTTACGACTGCTCGCATGTGCATCGATTATACAATGGTTTATTAGTTGCTTGACTTAGGTATCTCATAGGTTACTTGCAGGGGTTATTCTGCTTGTACCCTCGGTCAGATAGGGGTCGAACAACACACAACCTTTATGGAAGATTACCTCTCCGGGAGGATCTGACTAACTGGTTGTTAAGCCCACGAGGGCCCCTATAACTGATTCTGTTACCTCCAAACTTTAGCGGGGAGTCTCAGGTCCCTCTTGGACGAGACACACCTTCTTTAGCGAGGGAGGCCACTTAGCCACTTTAGCCCGTTTGCATGCATATTGGCCGTTTGATTTTTTGGTATGCTCTTTGATTACTAGTTATCCTTAAGAGTTTATACTGAGTTCTCTTTATCATGGATAGTGGGGTTAATTTGGCCCCCTCATTTACTGCTACCCCCCCCATGACATTCATGGGGGGAAATTCATCCATTTTTAATAATGGTATGAAGAAATATGGTACTCAGTCAATGCCTTGGGTCTCTGATCATTTTTCTCATGGTATGTCTGATATGTCTTCGCACTTTCCATCCTCCATCTTGCCTCCTTATGCGAATACAAGTTTTGGGTCTAGGGGAATGATGCCTCCTTCTTATCCCTCTCTGTTTGGTGGGAGTCATATCCTTCAAACACCTATTACGGTAGGAGGTTGGAATCTTCCTTCCTACGAATCCACTATGTGAGAAGTAAGTGCCCAATTAAGAAATCATTCTACTTGTTACAATCCATCCACATATCCTTCTTCCACTATGTTGGTTCCTATGACCACTTTTCCCATAGTGGACCTCCATCTGCCCTCTGGTGTTTCATTCGGGGGGAATTATTTTTATATTATGGGAAACCCCCCTCATGAAGTTCCTTCGTCTGGGGGAAACATATATCCTCACATGAGTAACCCTTGTCATGTCACTTTCTCTTCACAAGCAGATTCCTTAGTGTCGATTCCCTTACAACCCTTTATTTATCAGTATGAAGGAGGATACTATCCTACTGGAGAGGGAAAGGGTGTAAACCAGGATCCTTCCTGGCCTGCAATTCCTCAAAACCAATCTTTCCTTAGACCTTGGTCTCAAATGCCGAAATTCACCACCACCACAAGTCCAGTCACTGCATGTCATACTTGCATTATATCACCAACCTCTGCTAGCCATGTTGGAGACTGGTCGACAACCTCTGCAAGTCATGTTGAAGACCTGCAACCAACCACTACAAGTCATGCTGGGGGCACAAGTCCATCCACTACGTGTCATACTGTCATTATATCACGAACCTCTGCTAGTCATGTTGGATATTGGTCAACAACCTCTGTGAGTCATGTTGAAGACCTACCACTATCCGCTGCAAGTCATTATGGGGGCACATGTCTGGTCACTGCTAGTCACACTGCACATCCATCACCAACCTTTTCTAGTCATGTTGGGGATCCTTCACCAACCTCTGCTAGTCATGTTGGAAATTTTCTACTAGCCTCTACAAGTCATGCTGGGAGCATGTCACTAACCACTGCAAGTCATGCTAGGGGAATTCATATGATTGAGAAGTCTAGATGTCTCAGATGTAATCCTATATTCCTTTGCAGGATTTTTGAAGGAAGTCACCTTATTCATTTGTGTCCTGTTACTACTAGGATACCAGAAAAATGAGTCTCACCTAAGGGCCCTTTGGGTTCTAGGGCATCTATGGTTTCACAACGCTTCGTTCCTTCTTTGGTTGATACAACAGTCATGTCGATGCAATATTCGACTGACACCCCTTTCCCTTTAGGGGTTGATGCGTCCTTTGACCTTGTTGTCTCACATCCCGTTCAACCTGTGGTCATGTCAATGCAATCTTCGACCGACACCTCTCCTATGTTCAGGGGTGTTGCATCTCTTGACCTTGTTGTCTCACATATTGTTCAACCAACGGTCGTGTTGATGCAATCTTCGACTGAAAACACTCCTATTTTTTTGGGTGATGCACCTCTTGACCTTGTTGTTTCACATCCTATTCAACCAATGGTTGAAGAAGTGGTCGTATCGATGCAATATTCAATCGACCCCACTCTTCTCTTGGAGAGTGACAAGTCTAAGGAAGTGGTCGTGCCAATGCAATTTTTGGTCGATCCCGCTCTTCTGGTTCTGGTTCTATACCTTCTATGCCATGTCCTTAGCATTTCTATTACTTCACCTTCTAAACAAGAGAGAGTTTTACTCTTCCCGATTTCTCTCCCTCCAAGTCTTGACGAGTTTCCATTTGATTCAGATGGTCTTGTGGGGTATCCAATGCCTCCACCTATGTATTTTCCAGAAAGAGACATTATCCGATATAACACGAAGACGATAACCTCCGTTATCACTTTTTCCTCCTCGACTTGGAGAGCTTTGGGTCTTCCCAAGATTGTGTCAGTTCTTTGTAAAATACTAACATTCCAGAGGAGATCTGTACGACAGCCTTGGTCTCCCCCTTTACATGTTGATTAGAACAACATAACGAGTCTTAGTTAAGATTTTTTCTGACTCGTCTAAAAACTGAAAATATTGCCGAGTTATTTGTCCCTTTCACACTTTTTAAATTGGATTTGAAAGGTCATGAGTCTTAGTTAAGATCTTTTCCAACTCGCTACCAAAAATAGAAAAGATCTCCGAGTGAACTTGTATTTTTCACACTTGTAAATTGGATTTGAAAAGATGTCTATTTGGCACAAGTTTATCCCTTTTACACACTAAGTAGACTAAAAGACACAAAAAAGGACATTTTTTGGCATTAAGTTGTGATTGCATCTCATGCCCTTGCTTGCAGTATTGAGCCTTTAGCCAGTTATCGATTTGCGTTATAAACCATTGCCTAAGCAATTTTTGCATCCTCAACCAAGTAGATCCTTGTTTATATCCTTCGCAATTTGACACCCTATATCCTGGAGGGAACATCACCCTGAGTGTCCATCTCCTGCATGCATTTCCTTGCATTTGAGCATAGGTACATTCCATTGCTGGAACTAGTTTTTCTTACTTGCGACACTCATTTCCTCTTCTGTATCATAGCATTCATTTGTTATGAAAAACAAAAAAAGATGGGCGGGAAGGGAGTACTATATTATAATTGGTAGCAGTCGTGTCGCCTTTGAACATAGCACAAAGTTATTGAGTCCTTGTGTCATCATAATTTTGGGTTTAGCATGGCCTTAGGAAGCTGATCTCGTTACAATTTTTTTCTCTACCGACTGGTTACTCTTCTAGTCCCTATAGAGAACATTATTGATGCCTCTTGCATCAAATAGTTACATCATTGAGTCTATGATGTCGGAGTCCACCACATGTCTCATGCTCTTGTTCAAAGGAAGTCTATCAACCTGTGTCGGCCATTCCTCAGAAATCTTGGCTTTGCATGCCGACCATACCCTCAATTTGTCCCAGAATCACATGATACTATGGTCTTATCATGAACCCTAGCCCTACTTTCATCATTGGTAGGTCACCTTGAACCCAACAATTGACATTTCATCATTGGTTAGTGACTGGGTGGTTTCCCTTGTGTTCGACGACAAGAAATATATTCACACGTTGGGATTCATGCAGTGTCTTGGATGCCATTAGCCTTATTGGTTATTTCCTCTCCTTTTCTAGTAGTTTTCATCATTGGCTTCTATTCAGAGGGTCTTTTTCATGTATCGCTTGCATTTGGCACACACGAAAGATGCACAGGGTCATTGGTTCACGAACATGTTCTTCATCTGATCCCCACCAAATTTTGAAGCTCCTTCTTTGTTACTCATGCTGACTGATGAGAGATTCCTTAATGCTCTCCTTTCAGTGGGTCTCTTTCCATCAACTTCAGATCATTTATTCTAGGTCTGAGACCTAGAGTTTTATGAGTACCTTGGGACTTGCAGTCATTAGTGGCAGGCTCTCTCACCATTTACAGATGGGAATACATCAATGTCTCTTGATCAATGGATTCCTCAGGTGTTCGACATCGACTCCTTTACTCACACTTGTAGGAATGTGCTCGGTGCCTTGATACCTACTTTCATTATTGGTAGGTTGTTTCACGTTTGTTAACAGTATACCTCAATGACCGGTAATCAAACGATGTCTCAATGTGTTCGACCTCAACTTTTTTATTCACATGATGTAGACTTGCACCTTTGATGGATGTTTAGAAGACTTGAAGACATCACTATGTGGCCGCAACTTTCCTAAGCTGTTGCTCCCTTTTCATTGGACCAACACCTATTTCACTACAGTAATCATGGGATATCAGATTATACTCCATCATATACAAATATCTTTAGATTGGTTTTGAGACTGATTCTACTGGGCCTTGTTAGTGATTATGACATCTTTTGGCATATAACCGCATTTGTATTTTCCTATTCATGGCCACAAACACATATTTGGTATATTTTCCACATGGATCTGCATTGTATTCTATTGGAAACCATGTATGTAAAGTCAAAAGAGAATGTAATGAGCAACTAGTCTTTCCTGTTGGGTTTACACCACTCCACTTCTGGGTTATTTATAATGTATTTCGGCCATCGCATATACTCCTCTGATCTCACACATTAGGGGGCATCTGTTATAGAAATATTTGTCTCACCATTGCTATCTTGCATAGAGGGCCTTTTTCCATTTCCCCGTGCAGACTTGTCATCCCTTTTTGATGAATCCAGAGCTAAAAATACATATTTTTCCACATATACGCACCCTATCTACTATACAACATGTGTATACATAGGCTGCTCCACTACAACCCGTGTACATCAGGATTTGTGCTAGAAAATAAAAAAATGAAGTTGGGTTTCCATGTCATGACAAGAGATCTTTGATCCTTGGCCTTCCATATACTGGAAATGTTCCGACTCATCCCTTCAGTTGCATTTTCAAGGCTATAAGAACACAATTCTGAGCTATGGAAAAGAGGAGAAAGCATTCAACTTTGAGAGCAAAGTTACTCTGGATAAATTACTTCATATTGAGTCTACATCCCTTTGTCCCTCAAGTTTGAACATAGTGTTCAACCCCCAAGCTCTTTCCCTATTGTTGAGAGAACCTCATTGCCTCTTTTCTATGAGCTCGCCTTTGGTGGAGGCCTAGTTGGAAGGAACTTGGTTTCAAACCGTGCTGACATGGAAATCTGTAATGTTTTCTTTTCTGCTGATCATTTATTAATAGAAATACTCATTTCCCATCCAATTAGTATCATGAAAATATATGATTATTATCCATGGGCATATTTGTAATGTTTATTAATGGATTATGCTATCTAATGTGCTAACCCCTTTATATTACCAATATATACTTTCTTTGCTTGTTTGTTGAGAACTTGTTGTAGGTACAAAGATTTGGGTCAAAGTAATCAATAGTGGAACTTCATCAAATGTTGGAATGATGTAGGCTTCTTCCTTATCTCGCTTTCACATTGGTTTATATAGCATATGTTGGAATTGAGTAGATTTCTGCAATCATACCTGTCTGTTGTGGTTTACCATGGCCATAGAGAGTTTTTTCCCTCTTAACAAGTTGTTCAACACATTGTATAACTCTAATGTGATGGAATACTTCCAATAATAAATATATGGTAGTTCTGATCTAATCCGTGTCTGTTATGAATGAGTTGAATATGTATGTGTATAGTGTTAATTCTTAGTCCTAGATATATTATCAGACGTGAGTTACATGGATGAAAATTGCAATAATGTTTCATATGTTTAATCCTTCATCCCTGTCACAAGACCTTATGGTCTCTGTGATCCTCTCTGCATCTTAGGTGAGACCTTCCTTGGCCTTGGCCGAGGATTGATATACCGATTCTTTGGAGATTTTTTTAGATAACTATGGATGAAACATGGGTTTAAGACTCTGCAATGTTAAAGAGGGAGGTACATGCGCAAACATGGCCTGAAGGTGAAACCAAAATGATCATGTGTAATAGAAGCATCAATAACATCACCCACATAAATGTGAGAATGGGGGAAGAGGTGGGAATTCCCTAAGAGATTGAGATATGGTGGTATTGATTCTTCCATAATTTTCTTTATAAGATTAATGAAAATAGATAGGTACCAATGACAAAAACCAACAATTGCATTCATTTCTTAATAATGTAGCACAATTATTTGAGTGAGGCACTTCACTACCACAATAAGGAGGGAGGGAGTAGAGCTCAATTTTAGGGAAAAATCGAGAAACCATGGGAAGGAAAGAGAGTAATAAAAGAGATAAAGAAAATGTCACTAGATTGATTAGGGTTTTATGGTTGATTAGGTTATCTAAGGATGAATATTGATTATTATAATTTAATCAAGGTTTTGCAACAAATAGGAAATAACAACAAATTAACAAAAGACAACAAACTAACTAGGATTAATTTACTAGCTTCCTTTGGAGAGATAATTAACCTAGTTGTTGAAGATGAAAGAGAGAGGAAAAGGAAAAAACAAACAAGGAAAATACTAATGTAGGTGTTGAATCTACTTAGGTTTATTAAAATTACTAAATAGCCAAAGCAACATAATAACAAGAAGTTAAGTCTAGTGGATTAGCTCGAGTGGTTAAGTGTTATGAATTACATTCAAGAAGTCTTAGGGTCAAGTCCCTGGGTTACCTGCTTCTGTGATTCATTTCATGTTGTGGGCCTCACTTGGACTAACTTAATTTCCTTACCATGTCAAGAGCACTAAGTCTATGCGACCCCTTCTACATTGGGTACACTTGCCAAAATGAGGGGAAGTGCTTAAGAATTTCACATGGATTTATATTCCAAGGAAAAAACATAATAATAAGTAGCCACATAAAAAATAATG
>CBVK0100352181.1:0-21401 GCA_900067695.1 Picea abies
TACATTGACGAAAAGAGCACGAACAGTATGTATCTACTATACATGTTTTAATCAATTGTGCCAACTCCCTTAAGTGTGTCTCAGGATCCTTCATGTCAAACCTATCCATAAAAATCTGAGTGAAGTCTACATATGAAGTGATGTTGGTGTGTCCTAATGTCACCATCCTATGGTACCACCACTCATGAGCTTCTCCTTCCAAGTGTAGGGTGGCATACTTAATTTCTTATGCCTCGATCATTGGGTTAAGTTGGAGGTAAGTGTCCAAATTCTTCACCCATGCTCTAGTTGTGCTCTTTGCAGACTCGTCAAAGGGTGGAATAGTCAACATAACCACCTTGCACATGAGGTCAAATATTTGTTGACTCTGGGATGATATGTCCCACTCCCTTGGTTTGTTCCTCTGCTTGAGGGTGCGAAATTATATATAGGACAATTTCTCTCATATATCTTCATATATCATCTCATAATCCATGTATGAGGAGTTGACATCAATATCTTGATCTGATTTCTCCTGTGCTTCTGTAGGTTTTCCTTTGAAGAATTTTGGTAATAGGGATCTAGGAACCCTTAGGCTCTCACTATTATTTGGGGTATGGTTATTGCTACTCTCTACATGTATCATGTCTCACTAATGGGATCCATTAGGTCCTCCTTGACTTGCACCATTAATATTCCCTTGTTGGCCCACTAGTTGTGTGAGCACCTCAAGGGTATGTTTTTGGAACCTTACAGTTTATGCTTGCCTTTGGGATGCCTGATTCTATCCCTTGAAAAAATCCTTTAATATTTTGAGCATAACCCCATCATGTTTGTCTCCCATGCTTCTCCTTACTTCTTCTCCTTCTAGCTTTGTTTTGTTGTCTTCTATTTCTCTTTCTGGTGATTTGTGAATGGGATTTCCTCCATGCCCTTTCCTCCTAGGCATATACATAGTTACAGGATAGAAGAATCACTATCTCTGACATCATTGTAATTCCCCCAACTAGGCGAGGTGGGAATATTAAGTTTTTTTTTTCCCAAAAAATGTTATTTCTTCTTATGTGAATGTGTCAAACACTTGTATTAATGGTGTTGTTAACTTCTTACAAACGTTTTTCTCAAATATGAATATTGTCAAAAATATTATATGCATCCATTACATAGAAAGTAGAGAAAATAAACATGGAATATTATTATGGATGGAAACTCCCAAAATCTTAGCAATACAATGATATCTATTGGTTGTAATAACAGTTGTATAATACTCCTATGCACACAAATCTAATGGATTCAAGGAAGATGCACAATCTACTACAGGAACAATACAAACCTGAAATGATTCCAGTATATGGGGTCAGCTTATCCAAGGCTCTCCAATCCCTACGCTTTTCTCCTCTAGTAATGTCTATTGTGCAAGCATCCCTCCAATCTCTCCTGAAACCCTCCAAATCTTGATCCAACGATCTTTTTCAATCCATTATTCATAGAGGTCCTCGTGGAACAACTTATAGACATCTGGTGGGAACTTGTGGGACAACCCTTTCTCAACCCGCGAGGGTCTCTTTTCACATTTACGTGAAACCCTCCTGGCACCTCTAGATCTGAAAATTGTCCTCCTCAGGAAAAATGTCACAAATTCCCTTGCAAAAGACATTATTCCTCCAACTCTCTTAAGGATGAAACCAAACACCACAATGAGCTCAAATGAGGACTCCATATGAATCCTCCTCTTTCTCTAGCTAGGGTGGATGTTGCACCACTAAAACTAAACATAAATGGAAGGGTTTTTCCAAACCCTAAAGAAAACATGGCTTAAAGAGAACATCAACAAGAGATCAAATCATAATTCCAAATAGAGAAGTTACCCCTTGTTTATGCTTGAATATATCAGGACTGAAAAGACAACCTCACGAGGATATGAATCCCCCAGTGTTTCTAGAGAGGTGGTACTCCTCTTTGGATAAAAGATATAACTTGCATATCTTGGATTAGGAGAATGCTTAGGAAGAAAACCCTAGGTATTTATTTCTTGAATTTATGAAATGATATGGTCTTCAATGAATTGATATAATATTTATGTACAAAAATAAGTCTCTTTATAATAATAAAATATTGAAGGAGGGCTTCAACATCAGAATTTATTCATGATAACCATCACATACACAATCTTCTTAATAATATATAAATGTATCCATGTCTTCTTGACAAGAAATGGGAGAGAATAACTTGATCATCTCAAATAATTTTAAAATAGTACTACTATCAATATCAAAAGGGAACTTTATAGGTCAATCTCAAATGCCTCATACTTAAGACTCAAAGTTACAAGATACAGTCGAAATCAACCCCAAATAAATTCTTTGTGGATTTTATTTATGAAAAATGTTCTTCATTACAAAAGATTTTATAGTAATGTATATGGTTATAAATACTCCATGATCGTCCAAGAAAAATATTTTGGAAGAATACAATAAGAACACTAAAAAACTCAACCTTGTGCCCAATTCAAAGACTCAAGCATAAAGCTATGAGAAATGGTGTAGAAGAATAGAAAGAGTGGAGAAGATGGAGTATATTTTCTTTGATCAAAAGCTTGGTTGTGTAGTCATGGTTGTACCTTCTTCTTCCTCAGATATTCTTCCATACCCCTTTGATAATTCTAATTTTCTTCTTCTAACAATTGATGAAGCATGTCTTCTCTTTTTAAGATGAGATTTTCTAACTAATTTAGTAGTTAGAGTTTTTCCTCTCTTGAATTTACCGTACAATTATTTTCTTAAAGTATTCTCTTTAATTAAAGCCTCATTAAGTCCTCATTAATGAAATTACATCATCAACATACACATATCCAAAATGGGTCCCTTTCCTTTTTTCATAATTTTTTTTAAAATAAACTTTCATTTTCCAAAATTCAATCAATTTCCTTTTTAAAGAGGGGGGTTGTGCCTTAATTTTTTGGAAGTGTTATTCAAACTTTTATCCTTGTAAATGACTCCATGTTTAATCTTCATCATCTTATCTTTCCAATGATATAAATTTTTCCCAAATCCGTCACCCGGAGCTCAAGTTATGGCCTCTTCAAAATCGTGACTCATCCACCATTGATTGGATGTCTTGGGAAAATAATAGCCCTTGATCTTGGATTTGCCCACCTTTAGTTCAAATTTTTTATTTTAAATCCCATCCCACATGCATGGGAAATTTTTATTTTTAGTATTATATAATACTAAGTGTTTCATAAACTTAGTAAGAAACATTAAAGTGAATACTATGGAGATTAGTGGGTTGACATCCCTTGGAAAATCAATCAAATAAAATATTTTAGTCAACAAATCATCCACCTCATTCCCAACCACTGATGAGTCAGCCATTCACAATTCACCATGTATCATCACCTGATAAGATACCACATGTCACCAATGATGACATGCCATATGTACCCAATAAGAGTTTGACATTTGTCACTCTCATAAACTTGCCATGTGTCGACATATTATTGGATGCCATGGGGCATTCCTCCACAGGCTACAACATGTAAAAATATTATTGGCTATGAAAAGAAATTAAGTTATAAAATAGGTGTTGAATGGGTTAAGTATGGGAGGAGGGTGGAATGAGAGAGGGGGAAGGGAAAGGATAGTTATGGAAGGAGATAAATGAGGGGAGCGTAGGTGAGGCAGTGACGTAGGGTGAGGTAAGGTGGGGGGTAGTTTGTAGGCAAAGGAATTTTGGGGTGAGGGAGTGAGGGAAGTGAGGGGGTAAGGGAGTTCGAAAAGACTTAGATATTTTTCCAAGTGTGGAGTAGTGAGGGGGTGAGAGGGGGTGTGGGTGAGTGAGTCTCAATGAAGATATTACGAGGGGTAATAAAATATTAAAAA
This sequence comes from Picea abies, assembly GCA_900067695.1. Lineage (NCBI taxonomy): Eukaryota > Viridiplantae > Streptophyta > Pinopsida > Pinales > Pinaceae > Picea > Picea abies. Next base: position 3,861 of record CBVK0100352181.1, read on the forward strand.
ATAAACTAAGGCATGGAAGGATTGAATGGGAAGTAAGGTAAGGTGGAGAGATAAGCAAGGATTATATGACTGAATATGTGAGTCTAAGAAGGACTTAAAAATTAGGCTAAGTATGGATTGGGGGAAGTTAAGGGAGTGTGTGGTGGGTAAATGAGAAATATAAAAAGAAGAACATAGGGTCCTAGGCCCGTGAAATTTTAGATGTGCTTTAAAGGAACTAGCTTTATTCCACATGGAAGAAGCGTTTTTTATCATTTAAACTTTAAACCTGGATATCTTGAGCATACGAACTTGGATTTCAGATCCGAAAAATGTGTGGTGAATTTTAGACTGAGGAATACACAATGAACTTATAATAGTTAAAAAAAATTCATCTTTCGATATCAATTTTTTTTATTAATCCAATATCAGGAAAATATATGTGACCAATTTTGGTCAACACCCCTCTATTTATCCTTTCTTCAAGACTTCTAGATTTTTCCCTTTTTTGACCAAATCAAACTATCACTTTATTTTCCCTCCAATTTAATTTAAATATAATTATTTATTTTATTTTATTTCACTTTAGGATTTATAATTCTATTGACACCAAATAAGCCTCCTTCACTCCCCTTCCTTGTTGAATATATATCCTATGGGAGTCGTATAGGCTATCGAGTAATCCTTCGTCATGATGAATTGGAAGGGGACATTACAATTATTTACTAGGCATGGCCTCCATAAATATAAATACATAGTAACATATCTATCTACTTAAGAGATTAAGGAGGTTGGGACCCTAACATGACCTCTCCCTTAAAAATCAGCATTGTCCTCAAGGTTGGAGATGAGGGAATTGCTAAAGGATATATGATGGTTCCCACGTGGCATCCTCTCATTCTATTAGGACCTCTTGGATAGTGCATTGGTGGATACAACACTATATTTTGTTAAGAATGGCCTCATTATACAACCACATGGAACCTTCTTCATCTAATTTGGGAAGGCTAGTTTGAACATGGAAATTATATCCAACCACTTTCTTTAAGGAAAATATATGAAATCCTGGATGGAATTTAGAGTGGCTTGGAAGTTATAACTTGTAATACATTGACACAATATGTTTGAGGACCTTATAGAGACCATACAACTTTGGAGCAATATTTTGGTGGTGGTTCTCTTTGAGGGAGATCTGATTATAAGATTCCATATGAAGGAACACCCAATCCCCTTCCTCAAAATGGAATTAGAAGAGATGTTGATCAACCTATTGCTTCATCCTATTTTGAGACACAACCAGATAGTCTTTGAGAGTGCGACGAATTTCGACTCGACCTGTAAGTGTTTTCTTAACATCTTGTACCTTAGAGAGACTTGGTAAGTAGGATGGTACTAATGGGAGATTTTTTCCATAGAAAACCGAAAAGGGGATCATTCAAGTGGCACCACAATAAGTTGTATTGTATCACCATTTTTCTAGGGGTAACCACTGAACCCATTGAGGTTGTGAAGTGAAGCACCTCAAATATGCTTCTAAACACATCCTGAAAACTTTTTTCTAACCATAAGTCTACGAGTAATAAGCGGTGTTGAGATGGAATTGAGGGCTTTGGAACAAAAAAATATCATGTCATGAATTGATAGTGAAAGTGGGATCATGGTCTATTACAATAGATTGTAGCATATCATGGAGTTTAAATATATTATCCATGAAGACTTGAGAGACCATGGAAGCTTTAAAGAGGTGTTGTAGAGTAAAAAATGATCATATTTGGAAAGTAAATCAACCACACCCATGATACCATAAGTAATATGTAACATATCCCAATTCAACTAAGGAACATTATGAGCAGAAAATACATTTAAAATAAGATTTTCTACTTAATAATTTTGTGTATCTTACCATCTATAGATCATACAAATATTTAACCATTTGACTAATACAATAATTATAAATGCATCTAAAAACATATATTAAAAACATGAATGCATCTAGAAATAACACAACAAATACACAACATTCATATGAACTATTTACACAACGAAATATTCATCATAAAAGGAAAAGAAAAATTATTTGTTTATATAATAACCAATTAGATGCATACGAAGGATGAACCTCCTAGACATAGCATTTTTTGTTCATTTCCACTCAAAAATAGAACACCCTTGATCTAAGGCTATGAGTCCACAAGGATATCCATCCCTCCTTCCTATTCATCCTCCACACTCAGCATCCCAAACCCAAGTTTGACTCTCTTCCCTACAACCTGCACAACCCAAGGAATGGGATCCCCCTTTAGTGCACAAATCCCTCATGCCTTCCCACTTCCTTCCAGGGCTCTAGTGCACCTAGTTGACCAAGAACCTCCCAGCTACTCCCGGATTTCTCACAACATCCTTCACAAGAATCTTGAGCCATTTTTTCGACAGGAAAATAATCTATAGGATTATATATCGATTCAAAGAAACACAAGCCTCCTTGTAAACACAAAACACAGCTAAAACATGGTCTCCTTAAAGAACAACACGGTTGGTGCTCTTCCCAACACTCATCTCTTCCTTGGTACCCAAAAATTGCATGTGAAAACTTGTTCCCTTTCTGCATACAAATTTCCATTATTTTCCCTAGCTTGTGTGACTCTCACTCTTCCCAAATATGATTGTACTCATTCTCATGTTCTCAATAATTATGGGATGTGACTTCTCAAACCCACCCTCTTACATGAGTTTAATGATTGTCTTTGGGAACACTCAATAGAAAATAGAATGTTATCGACAATGGTAATAATAATTTTAGGAAAAGTGGGTTGGATTAATACCCATGAATAAAATACTTAGACCCCTCTTTCTTGTGGAAGCATAGCTCCCCATCATTTTCATCCCTCTCGTATCAAAGCTAGTAATTATTTATTTTATTAATCAATTCAGTGTACATAATACATAGTTTGTCCCATGTCCATATTAATCAATTTGGGATGTTCATCCCAAAACCTTGGTTTACCATCCTAAATGTCAGTTACACAAATACATTATATTTAGTGGGGATTAAAACTGGGGATGTTACATCCCCCACCCTTATTTTTGCACTGTCCTTAGTGCACAACACCACCCAAGTGTAAATCCAATTACAATGCTAGGATATTCTTCCATTAAAAAACATGTAGTCTCTTTGAACTAACATCAGATAGGATTTCTAGCCTAAATATAGAATACATAGGCACTTCGGCCCCAAAAGTCATAAATACGTAGGCCCTCTGGACCCAAAACATAGATACATAACCCACTAACATTCTCCTACAGTATATCGATTTCCACCAACTCTCTTCCTCTTGACCTTCCCAACCCAAGGAATGTCCCCCTTCACTTCTCTCGATCCATTAAGTGTCACATTCCTTTATCAGGGATAACCCAATGAATGTGCCCCCTTCAATTTTCTTAGTCCATCAGGATGAACGATTTGTTTATCAATGTATTTCTAGTGCAGGTTACTAGGAATCTGACCAACCTGAAGGAAGCTTCAACTCCCTGACTTCTCCAACACCAATTGGAAGGAGGCTATGAACCCTTTTCCTTGCCTCATCCTTTCGACCTGAAATATAAGTGTAGACCAAATTGTCACTACCATCAATACTGTCACTGCCTCTGATAATCAGCTTGCAATCAACCTATCATCCAATCTGTCACTATTACATCAACATGTAACTACCATTGTCATTGTCTCATGAACTTGTCATTGTCACATCAACCTATAATATATCATCAACCATGCATCAATTGTGTACTAACATGTTTACTCTCACATGCATCAAACCATGTACCATATCATCAATTACATTCCTCAACCAAGCACCAAGGAATGTGCATCATACATATGCTAATGAACCATGTACTTTTTCATGGCCATGATCTTTCCTTACACTTTGTGGATCAGTAGTGTATTGTGTTGGAAACCATGCTCTATCTTTATTCTAGGCATGGGTATGCCCTGGGGATGATATACACACACACACACAGACTTTATGTTTGATTACAAGTACTCATTCGCTTCCTGACCTCTTTTCTCCCTCCTTACATTGCCTCATGTTGGTGACCATTTTCATAATGTGTTTCAACAATCAGTTCCTCTTCTAACCTCAAACTTTAGGGGGAATACATTACAGCCTTATTTTCCACCCTAGGGACTCATCTAGGACCCATTTATGCTTCATGTTGAGACACACTCTTATGCCATGTATTTTCCTTATTTTTTAGGGTGATCATGCCTAAACTATTTTCAAGAGCACGATTGATTGCTACCCATGATCATCTATTGGCTACACTGCTGCTATCCCACAATCACATCTATAACCTTCTATATTTGGTGATTGATGAGGATATCAACACTAGATGAGTTGTTTATCCAACAATATGATCTTGGGAACTCTCAATCCAACTAAGTTCACTAAGTTCTAGAGATATAGAAACCTCTCCTAGCCTCCTCAGCCAATATTTATAAATAAAGAATTCCATGGGAAAGTGGAGGAGGAATCAATTGACAAGTACATGCCACAGGAATTTAGAAGAGCTCTTCCAATAAATCAATGTTTATTTAAGGTTTTCCTTGTTTGTGTGAGGGCTAGGGAGGAGAACGAGAAAGGAGCATTGGAAGGATGCATCAAGACTCAAGGTAATACATGTTGATGTATTCATTTCCATTTGATTAATATATAGATCTATATGGTTTTCCCCTCTCAATGCATTTGTATTCCATGTTTAATACTCATTTTTGTTAGATCTCATCTTGGCTTGAGTAGATCGGATTAGCTCTAGGCTAGATCTGAATTTTCCTAAATCTAAATAAGGTTTGAGGATTGGTGTATTTTGTTTCTTACATGAAGGAAGTAGGTTGCAGGAGCTGGAACTAAATCCTAGCAGTTTCATAGGCCATGAAACGTAAGGACAATCATTGATATAAAAGGTATGCCATTCTTTCTTCTTTCTTAAATAAGAAATTATTTAGTTAAATATTTAGGGAGAATTGCATAATGGTCTATCACATAGTCTATCTTAGATCAATGGTAGGTCCAAGGGAGGTCCTTCTAATCTGTAGACAATATTTATCAATAACACTACCATTCTCAGAATAAGGCACCACTTGGGAGGTTCTCCTGTGTAGTCTCCTACATAGGCATCATCTAACTCATGAGATTATGTAACACATCCACTATGAATTACTAGATAATTTTCTCCTTTTTCTCTCCTTCTTCTTGAGGGACAGAATCCCCCAGTTCCTATCGAAACTTTCCCTAAGAAAATTCATTGATTCTTTCATTGAAAACCCATCGCGTATGACTCAAGTACCAAGTGCGAATTCACATCCATATGATCATCAGTTATGACCCCAACCAAGATAGGAGGCGCATTTCACACTTCGCGACTCAGCGATGCATGAGGGTCGATTCTTTCGACTCTTCAAATCCCGAAACCTGAACTCCTACTTGCTATTTGACATCGATGGTTGCGAGTCTCTCCCCGTATCCGACGGTCCTGGCCGTATCGGGACTTCAGTAACTGAGAGTTTGAAAAGAAAGGGGGATAGAGTCTTTCGACTCTTCAAATCCTGAAACCCGAACTCCCACCTGCTATTTGAGATCGACGGTTATGAGTGTCACCCTGGATCCAACGGTCCTAGCCGTATCGGGACTTCGGTAACTGGGATTTCGAAAAGCAAGGGGGATTGAGTCTTTCGACTCTTTAAATCCTGAAATCCTAATCACACTATGTCGATTCAGAATTTTTCACTTTGGGGCTTCGCAACATGCGAAAGAGAGGTTTATTTCCCTACGGTGTCCTTGGTTCCGAAGTGTTGAAAAGCCAAAACTTATCTGTACTAAACCTCTTCAGGGTTTCGCACATCAGGGCTTCGTGACTTGTGAAGGTCAGGTTTATTGCCCTATGGTCACTCGGGTGCCGAAGCACCGAAAAGACAAAACCTACCCATACTAAATCGCTTCAGCGTTTCACACACCAGGGCTTCGTGACTTGCGAAGACAAGGGGTCCTGCCCTTTGGTATTCTAGGTGTCGAAACACCAAAAATCCAAAAAATCTTCCCACTAAGTTGCTTCAAAGTTTCTCACTTCGGGACTTCGCGACTTGCAAAGGTAAGGTTTATCGCCCTATGCTCTCTTGGGTGTCGAAGCACTGAAAAGCCAAAAACTATCCGTACTAAACCTCTTCGGGGTTTCGCACACCAGGGCTTTGCGACTTGTGAAGACGAGGGGTCCTACCCTTTGGTCTTTCAGGTGTCAAAACACCAAAAAGACAAAAAATATTCTTACTAAGCTACTTCGGAGTTTTGCACTTCGAGACTTCGTGACTTGTGAAGGTGAGGTTTATTGCCCTCTAGTCTCCCGGGTGCCGAAGCACCAAAAAGCCAAAAACTATCTGTACTAAACTGCTTCGGGGTTTTGCACATCGAGGCTTCATGAATTGCAAAGATGAGGGGTCCTGCCCTTTAGTCTTCTGGGTGTCGAAATGACAAAATGTCGAAAACTATTCCCGTTGACCACCCCAAGTCACGGGTCAGTGAAATGCTACCTATCTGCAATGCATCCTATGTCGATGCACGGTTTCGAATGCTTCGAAACTTTCAGGGTGTTTCCAAGTCCATCCTCCAATCTATACAAAGGTCAAGCACGACGGGCTATAGAGCTTCGACGGGTCCTTCTGGGGGTTCCTGGGTAAATTAACCCTAGTCTTGGTGGTCTGACTAAAGCCTTACTAAATCACCGAGCTATAAACTCTATGGTGTGGGTAAAGTAAACTCGTGGATTTACTATCAGGGTAGCCCTTTCAAGGGACCTACTCCAACTTAGGAGTACGAGGAAACTTCTCGGGCGAAGTGCCTTTGAGGACTTGGCCAGGGCATAGCACGAGCCAAGTAGATGGGGTCATTCTCCAGGGCACGGACTCGTATTCTCAACCTAATCATTCTATGCCTAGACCGATTATGGTCTTAGAAGAATAAGCATGCATCCATTGTTTCCAAATCAACCCACATGCAAAATATTTCATACAGAAAACATTCATGAACATATAAACATGAGCATGCATTCAGTTCAAAATAAAAGACATAACACTTATCAGAAACCACCAGTCGTGTTGTGACTACTGAGAGGGATGCTTGTTTCCACCCAACCATAGGCTTAGTGAATCCAAACAGATTTACCACTAGCCACCCTCAAGCCAGACCACGATGCTTGGAGACTCAGTCTCCTATTTCCAGCTCCACGGAAGCCTAGAATGAAGGTTTTCCTCTCCTTCTCCATTGTTCGGGACCTTCTCTGTCTCTCCAGAGTTCCTTCCATCTTCCCTTTTGCGATCCCCGTCGCGTATGCTCTCCCCCTTTCCCACACTTCCTTTCTTGCCTTGTTCTGCAAGGTCAAATGTGGCATGAATTCCCCCACTGTGGTCAGGTCTGAGGGCTTCTACAGATGGGCGATTCACCCCCATCCCCTCATTAACTCATGAGGATCCTCCCCACCTACCATCCTGGTGAGAAATTCATTCCAGGGTCCAAGAGCAGCTTTGGTCTTTGAGCCAGTAAAGACCAATAAGGTATTGGTTCGGTGGAAGTTAACACCACCATTCCAGGTGCCTTCTAACACCTTTCATTATCCATCATGGTCTCTTTTAACACAACCCCCTCCCATAAATCATGAAACACATATTCATAGCATTATTTACATTCACCGACCTTTTATACAAAGGTTCGTCAAATCAAACATTCACATCTTTGAGTTTGCCATAGTTCTTGGCCAATATACTTATTTTTACAGATTGGGAGAAACTAGGTGTTACAATTCCATCCCCCTTAAAGGAACATCATCCTCGATGTTCTATCTATCAATAGAACGTGTATGTACAGAAGTAAACAAGATCGGGTATGCCTGTTTCATGGCATCTTCCATTTCCCACATAGCCTCATCTGGGCCAAAATGTTTCCATTGCACCTTGACCCATGCAATGGTTCAGTTCTTGAGTGGGATTTCCTTTCTGTCCAGTATGCATTGAGGTTTTGGTAGGAATTCTCCCACCGATTCCACCTGGATCAAAGACCAGTCGATTACATGATTAGAATCATGTACATATTTCTTCAATAATGAAACATGGAAAACATTATGTACTTTTACTATGGGAGGAAGTGCTAGCCTATAGGATACATGTCCTGCTTTGTCTAGAACTTCAAAGGGTCCACAATACCGAGGTTCCAACTTGGCACAAGCTCCCATCTTCAAGGAACTCTTCCTGGGCCTAACCCTGAGATATACATGGTCTCCTACCTTGAACTCTCTTGGAGTTCTCTTTCGTTCGGCGTAACTCTTCTGTCGGTTCTGAGCGACCTTTAGATTTTGTTTTATCTAAATCACTTGATGTTCCATTTATTTCAACATGTTAAGTCCAATAGTAATTCTATTTATGGGATTACTCCAACTGACTAGAGTGTTGCATGGCCTGCCATAGAGGACTTCGAAAGAACTCATCTTTAGTGATTCTTGGTAGCCATTGTTGTAGGAGAATTCCACTAGTGGCAGGTAATCTTCCCACTTTTTGAGTTGATGCATTACATGCATCCTCAACATGTCTTCTAATACTTGGTTCACCCTTTCCATCTTTCCATCGGTTTGAATATGATAGGTTGTGCTAAATAGTAACTTGGTCTCTAGACCAACCATCAGGGATTTCCAAAAGTTGGAAGTAAATTTCGTGTCTCTGTCAGACACGATCTCTTTTGGCATACCATGTAGTCTGAATATCTCCTTCATGAATACGTTGGTGATGTCTATCACCTTGCAAGTCGACTTGACGGGGATAAAATGAGCAGACTTGCTAAATTTATCCACCACTACCATGATGGTGTCATTCTGTTTGGTCAAGGTTGGTAATCTGGTGATGAAATCTATGCAGATGGTTTCCCATTTCCATTCCGGGATGGGTAGAGGTTGTAATAATCATGTTGGGTGTCGGTGTTCTGTTTTAACTTGTTGGCACTCTATGCATTTGGCTAAGTACTCATCCATGTATTTCTTCAACCCATGCCAATAGAATTGTTTCATGGTGGCTGTGATCATATTCTGGTATCTTGGATGACCAGTATAGGGTTTTTTATGTAGTTCATCCATTATTAACCTCTTCAAGTCATCACAATCTGGAATATACAATCTGTTTATGTAAGTGAGAAGACCTCCTTCTATCATTTGGTAGCCTTCATACTTCATCACTGTGGTTTCTTGCTCCAGGTACGAGGTCACGGTCTGGAAGAATGTGTCTGTTTCTTGTGCATTTCTGACTCTTTCCTTGACATTCTTCTCACAGGTGCTCACCGCTGCCAGGTGAATTGTTTTCATACTTCTACTAAGGGCATCAACCACCCTATTTTCCTTTCCTTTAATATGTTTGATTTCAAAATCAAACTTGCTAAGGAGGGCCACCCACTTAGCTTGTCTAGCATTGAGATTTAGTTGGTCAAACAGATATCGAAATCCATAGTGTTATGTCATAAGTACAAATTTCCTTCCTAGGAGGTAGTTCCTCCACATTTTTAAGGCATGCACTATGGCAGCCAACTCTAGGTCATGGGTCACATAGTTAACTTCGTGCTCATTTAATTTTCAATATTCATAGTAGACCACACTTCCTCCTTGCACAAGGACTCCTCCAAGCCCTTCCTTGCAGGCATTTGTGCACATGAGGAAGTCAGATTTGGGATCGGTGATCTTCAACACGGGTGCGTGGGTCAGTAGATGTTTCAGGGTTGGAAATATTTCTTCACTTTTTTGTGTCCACGTGAATTTAGTCCCCTTCTTCTGGAGGGCGATGATTGGACCCCCAATCTTGGAGAATCCTTTTATAAATCTCCTATAGTACCCTGCTAAGCCCATAAAGGATTTGATATCTGAAATTTCCTTTTGGGTAGTCCATTCCATGATAGACCTGATCTTGACAGGGTCTACTGCTACTCCTTCTTCAGATAGGACATGGCCCAAGTAATGTATTTTCTTCTGGAAGAAGTCACACTTGCTAAATTTGGCATAAATTTGATGTTCTCTTAGCACTTGAAGTACAAGCCTAAGGTATTCCTCATGATCCTCTCTATTCTTGGAGTAAACTAATATATCATCAATTAAAACTAGTACAAATTTGTCTAGGAATTTGCTGAGCACATTGTTCATCAAGCACATAAAAGTGGTGGGTATTGGTTAATCCAAATGGTACTACCACAAACTCATAGTGACCATATCTATTCCTGAAGGAAGTTTTGTGTATGTCATCACCCTTGATTCGGACTTGATGGTATCCCAATCTCAAGTCAATCTTTGAAAAGATGGAAGCACCTCCCAATTAATCGAACAGGTCATCGATCTTGGGTAAGGGGTATTTGTTCTTTATGATTACGTTATTGAGTTGTCTATAATCTACACACAGTCAAAGGGTACCATATTTCTTCTTCAAAAACAGGACTGGTTCTCCCAATGAAGATACGCTGGGCCAAATATAGCCTTTGTCCATCATTTCTCTTAATTGTAATTTAAGCTCAATTAGCTCGAGTGTGCTCATCCTGTAGGGTGTCCTAGACACTGGCACCGCTCCTGGTGCAAGTTCTATCGAGAATTCAATATCCCTTCTCAGAGGTAGACCCGATACCTCTTTCGGAAATACATCTCTATATTCTCTCAGTGTGGGGTGGTCTTCGAGGCTTGACTTGTCACCTTCAATTGTTTTCCACACCTGTATCGCATATAGTGGACATACCTTTCTGCAATACTTTCTCATTTGAAGAGTTGATATCTGTCTCACCGAAACAGGTTTCTGGATCCCTCGAAGGGTTATCCTTCTTCCCTCTTCACTTACACATTCTAAGGTTTTATGGTAACAGTCTAGTCTGGATCTATGCATGGCTAGCTAGTCCATACCAATCAACAGGTCATATGATCCTAGGGGTAATATGTTAAGGGTTTATTGGGTGGGGAATTCACCCATAATGAATCAACAAGCTAGTATGACCTCCGCTACCCTTCTTTTGGTGCCAATGGCTAACTGTACCAACCATGGCTTGGAATTTTTATGTGGCTGTAGTTTACATTTATCAACATCCTTAAGGGCTATATAACTCAAATTTGAACTAGGGTCAATTAAAAGAGACACTAGATGGTTGGTGATCATACCTTATATTTCCACCACTGAAGCTTGGTGGTCAGCTTGGTTATTATCTAAGGCTGCATAAATTTGCGGCACACTCCTGGCCACGTCATTGATGATGGTAGATTCTTGAATGCTATAAATTCTCCAACTGCTCTGTTGTTGGTGCGGGTAGTCCCTCAGTAGATGTTCTTCTCCACAACCCCAACATTTCAAAGGTTCTCTCTTTGGGTTATCAGTTTTTCCTGGGGCAGATCTAGAAGGTTTATTTTCTCCCAAGGAGGGGAAGCTCTGCTGGTGTATGCTTTGGGCTGGGAAGCTCATCCTTGAGCTCTTCTTATAGTTTTTAAATTTTGGGGATTTAAACCCCGTTTTCTGGAACCCAAACTATTCTTCTATTTATAGCCTTCGCGAGGTTCTGTCCGATGCCCAAGTTGTTCATGACAATATCTTGCCTTTCTAATAGGGTCTTCTAGAATATTTGTCTCATCAAACTCAATCTTATTCTGATAGTCCTTAGGTAGTCCACTGATGAATCGTTGCACCTTTGCCTTTTCTTCTTTTATATAGGGTACATACCTCAACAACTCAAGGAATCTGCTGACATATTCCTCTATGGTGAGTTTCCCCAACTTGAGTTCATAAAATTCTTTAGTCTTTTCATTGAAATACTTTTCCAACAGATACTTCTTCCGGAAGTATTTCTCAAACCATTCCCAATACAGGCCCTCTTCGTGAATTCATTTTACATTCTTAAGGTCTTCCCACCAAATGGAAGCCTTTCCATTCAAGTTGAAGGTGGCTACTCGAGCCTTCAAGTTTCCTGAGAAGTCATGGACTCTAAAATACTTCTTTAGTCGAAGCAACCAGGCCTCCGCTTCCTCTCCCTTCTTTATTTCACCATCAAAGAAGGGTGGTTTGGCCTTCTTGAATTATTCGAGATTATGTCTCTTGGAAATCTTTCACTTCTTCTATTTTCTTTGGGAATAAGAACTAGTTCTACTGCTAGAAGATCCCTCCAAGTCACCAACTTCCTTTCCAAAGGAATTGTCCGTCGCCTGTCCCTTATCTCTGGGGTGGACCTTTCTCGAGGTGCTCTTCTCGGTGTGGCCACTTACATGACCACGTTTTTGTATCTAAAGTGGACTTTGACTTTTCTTTATCTATAGTCAGTCCACGTGACTGGTGTTAGGTTCAAGTTGCAGTTGTCTTTGTATGTCGGATAGAATCTGCAGTAAGACTACATTAATTTCCATTTGCTTCTCTTGCTCTTTTATCATACTCTTGTTGTCGGCCTTGCAGCTCTCTAGTTCAACCATGAGGCTCCTCACAGTCTCAACTAGATCTAGAGGGGTCCCTACATCCCTCCTTTCATCAGACTCTTCGTCTCTATTGTGGGAGCCTTCCCCCACCTCGTGGTGAGTCACCATTCTATGCATTTGTAGTTTCCCGCGGTTGATCCTCTGCTTGTGTGCAAAATAAAAACACTTGTTGTTAGCCAATATTTATATTCATTCATAACCCACACATAATTCATATTTTTCACATGCATACACACAATCAGAGTTTTCATTCTTAACTTCGAATTTTGATTAACAGGATTAAGATAGAGGGTTACTCCTTTTTAAGAGTATGTTGAATGGAGTTTATGTGCAACTCGTTCATGAGCCCAAGAAGGCCAAGTGTTGTATCCATGCTCTGATACCAATTTGTAACACATCCAGTACGACTTACTGGATAATTTTCTCTTTTTTCTCTCCTTCTTCTCGAGGGACTGAATCACCCATTTCCTACGAGGTCCTAGCGTAGGCTAGGTCTTCCTATCAAAAATTTCCCTAAGAAAATCCGTTGGTTCTTTCATTGAAAACCCGTCATGTATGACTCAAGTACCAAGAACAACTTCACATCCATATGATCATCGGTTATGACCCTAGCTAAGCCAGGAGGTGCCTTTTGCACTTCGTGACTCATCGATGCATGAGGGTCGATTATTTTGACTCTTCAAATCCCAAAAACTGAACTCCTGCCTGCTATTTGATATCAATGGCTGTGAGTCTCTCCCTGGATCCGACGGTCCTAGCTGTATCGGAACTTCGGTAGCCGGTAGTTCAAAAAGCAAGGGGGATCGAGTCTTTCGAATCTCCAAATCCTGAAACCCAAACTCCCACTTGCTATTTGAGATCCACGGCTGTGAGTCTCTCCCAAGATCTGAAGGTCCTAGCCATATCGGGACTTCTATAACCAGGAGTTTGAAAAGAAAGGGGGATTGAGTATTTCGACTCTTCAAATCCCGAAACCTAAAATCCTAATCACACTATGCTGATTCAGAGTTTCACACTTCGAGGTTTCACAACATGTGAAGGCGAGGTTTATCACCCTATGGTCTCCCAGGTGCCAAAGCGTTGAAAAGCCGAAACCTATCTGTACTAAACCTCTTTGGGGTTTCACAACTTGTGAAGGCAAGGCTTATCATCCTATGGTCTCTCGAGTGCCAAAGCACCGAAAAGCCGAAACCTACCTGTACTAAACCACTTTGAGGTTTTGTACACTGGGGCTTCGCAACTTACGAAGATGAGGGGTCCTACCCTTTGGTCTTTTGGGTACCGAAACACCGAAAATCCAAAAAATCTTCTCGCTAAGCTGCTTCATAGTTTCGCACTTCGAGACTTCATGACTTGTGAAGGCGAGGTTTATCACCCTATGGTCTCCCGGGTTCCGAAGCACCGAAAAGCCGAAAACTATCTGTACTAAACCGCTTTGGAGTTTCGCACACTGGGGCTTCGCGATTTGTGAAGATGAGGGGTCCTGCCCTTTGGTCTTCTAGGTGCTGAAACACCAAAAAGCCGAAAACTCTTCACGCTAAGCTGCTTCGAAGTTTCGCACTTCGGGACTTCGCGACTTGCGAAGGTGAGGTTTGTCGCCCTATGGTCTCCTGGGTGCCGAAGTGCCAAAAAGATGAAAACTATCTGTACTAAACCACTTCGGAGTTTCGCACACTGGGGGCTTCGCAACTTGCAAAGACGAGGGGTACTGCCCTTTGGTATTTTGTGTGTCAAAATGTCGAAACACTGAAAACTATTCTCATTGACCACTCCAAGTCATGGGTCAGTGAAATTCTACATGTCTACCATGCATCATGCGCCGATGGATGGTTCTGAATGCTTTGGGACTGTCAGGACATTGCCAATTCCATCCTCCGGTCTATACAAAGGTCAAGGATGGTGGGCTATAGAGCTTCGATAGGTGCTTCTGGGGGTTCCTGGGTAAATTAACCCTAGGCTTGGTGGTCTGACTAAAGCCTTCCTAAATCGCCAAGCTATAAACTCTGTGGTGTGGGTAAAGTAAACTCATGGATTTACTATCAGGGTATCCCTTTCAAGGGACTTACTCCGACTCGGGAGTACGAGGAAACTTCCCGGGCGAAGTGACTTCGAGGAATTGACCAAGGCATAGTGTGAGTCAGGTAGATGGGGTCATTCTCTAGGGCACAGACTCATATTCTGAACCTACTCATTATATGCCTAGACTGATTATTGTTGGGTATGTGTTATATTCTTTACACAAGTAGTAGTGTCTGAGCATCTGCATCTGGCGTGCAGGGGGGTTGAGCTCCCTGAGCGGGGGTTTAGGGGTAGCGCCCTCGAAAAACATTTTCGCACTGGGACGACATATTTCCGGGACCACATATTACCGGGACCACATGATATTTAGGTGGTTTTTCGGCACATGGTTTTTTGCCGATGGTTTTCTATTTTCGGTTAAGGAATTAGGGTTTTGGACAAATCCAGGTCATTGGGTTAGGGATTTGGATGTCGCTAGCTCCTATATATATATATTGTATTGTAAACAATGTAACACAAGGTATGAATATAATATATGTTGGTTTTCCCAGTTTGGGTTTCCAGGTGAAAAATATCTGTGTAATGTTTGTATTTTCCATTGTATCTTTTCTGTTCTTTTCTGAATATCAGTTTGTAGTAGATATTGTACAAGGTTAGAATTTACAATTATGGTCTTATAATAATAAGCATGCATCCATTATTTCCAAATCAAACCACAGGCAAACACTTTCATACAGAAAACATTCATGAACGTATAAACATGAGCATGCATTCAGTTCAAAATAAAAGACATAACACTTATCAAAAACCACCATTCGTGTTGTGACTATTGAGAGGGGTGCTTGTTTCCACCCAACCGTAGGCTCAATGAATCCAGACGGATTTACCACTAGCCACTCCCGAGCCAGACCACGATGCTTGGAGACTCAGTCTCCTATTTCCAGCTCCACGGAAGCCCAAAATGAAGGTTTTCTTCTCCTTCTCCACTATTCAGGACCTTCTCTGTCTCTCCAGAGTTCCTTCCATCTTCCCTTCTGTGATCCTCGTCGTGTATGCTCTCCCCCTTTCCCACACTTCCTTTCTTTCCTTGTTCTGCAAGGTCACATGTGGCATGAATTCCCCCACTGTGGTCAGGTTTGAGGGCTTCTACGAATGGGTGGTTCACCCCCATCCCCTCATTAACTCATGAGGAGCCTCCCCACCTACCATCTTGGTGAGAAATTCATTCCAGGGTCCAAGAGAAACTTTGGTCTTTGAGCCAATAAAGACCAATACAGTATTGGTTCGGTGGAAGTTAATGCCACCATTCCAGGTGCCTTCCACCACCTTTCATTATCCATCACGGTCTCTTTCAGCACATCCCCCTCCCAAAAATCATGCAACACATATTCATAGCATTATTTACATTCACTGACCTTTTATACAAAGGTCCGTCAAATCAAACATTCACATCTTTGAGTTTTCCATGGTTCTTGGCCAATATAGTTATTTTTACAGACTAGGGGAAACAAGGTGTTACACATTCATGCTTTGATACCCCTTGCAACAACCAATCTAATCACTGTTGCATGCTCTCCATAGCCTAGTACCTTATTGTATTAGTATCAACTCTCTACCTCGACCCCAATGGTGTTGGATCATCATGCTTAACCCCACCATGACAATGGGAATACCTAGTTGGGCTCACTGCTGCAATATTTTCAAACACATACAATAAATGATTAGTACCATACATTGATAAATTCTACTCTAGGTAAGCAAATCAAATCAAATCATACATACCATCTAGGCCCTAGGCCCATATAGGTGGTAAGGGAAGCTCATGATCACTTTGGTAGTTCATTGCCTCATAGGGATAGTCCTCATTGTAGATTGATAGGTGGCCCCAATATGAAAATAACTCGATGTGAAACACATTGCCCTATCCCCCACTCCCTCTCCATGTTAATGCATGCCCCCATTGGTTTATCCACAGCTCCAAAGGACACCCATCATAGATACATATATGAGGATGAAGGGTGGTTTTCTTCTCAAAGATGAAAGCACACAAAAATTTCCTAAATGAAAAGTTACCTCTTTAATCCATGTTATAGGAGCTAAGATATCACTTCAATGCCATCAACACCATATATTCCCACCCATAGTATGTCTTGGCTAGCATGTTCTCAACGAGCACCATCAAGCCCCCTGAAATACTATGAGGAGCATGAGTCCCCATTATGCAAACCACTATCACTACAACATTGCATGTCTCCAAGAACTCTAGATCCACAATCTAGATCATGCCATCTTTTTACCCTAGAATGTTTATTTCCATGGGCCTCCACTAATTATTATAATCTCCTCCCACAATAAATAACTAGCTTTATGTCTTAGACTACCCCCATCATCGGTATCCCAGTGAGAAAGTAGATATCATAGAGAGACAACTCTATGGACTACCCCTAAACAATGAATACCCCGGTCTTTACATCCCAATATTCCACAATGTGAGAAAGGATCCCCTAACCAACTCTAATTAATGGATTCTCAACATATTTGAGTAATACATATTGAGCTAGGGCCCTTCATACCACCTAGTTTCCATTGGCTATAGTTCATAATTCCTTGAAATCTTATTCATTCAAAATCACTCTAAATCTATCCATAGTTACATAATAGCACCTTTTTCCTAATATATTTCACCTACTCATATTTTACCCAGGGCTAGTGCAACTTTTACTCCTAATGAAAATTGTGGGCCCAAAAATTGCATCAAACTTGTGCAGAAAACACCCCTATTTTTTTCACTACACTAGTGTGGAAATATGGGTTAGTTCCTACACTTTAAGGATAGAAAATTCCCCCATTTCCTACACTATAATATTTATTAAACCTCATTTGCAGTTCCTTATATTTGACAGGCTCAACTCAGTCATTCTCAGAGCCATCAATTTGAGATTCCCTCCTACTAGCTCACTTCATATATTGAGATCTCCTCTTCCTATTTCTTAAGTATCCTCTAGTTGTTTCCATCCCCCACCCTTCCCCACAACCCTG